>JASXTE010000009.1:20652500-20962500 GCA_030280995.1 Hemileia vastatrix | reverse complement strand
TCCTTTTTATTTCTCAGTAATCATTTCTAAATATTAAATCTTTGATTATTTTGTGTCCAACCCTTTGTGAGATCTTAAGAATATTAATATTACCTTTAAATTATCTTAGAATTCTTATCAAACATATCTCAAAGTAGTAGCTCTTCCTTCAAGTCATTTTAGAATCAATTCCTCAAACATTTCCTCTATACTTCAAAGAAGTTTCTAAACTACTCTCCTCATCTAACTTCCAGGAACACCCTTGACCTTGTGCGTAGATTTTCCGGTGACATTCTCCCTCTGTATTCCTGAACAGAAAAATGCCATCTGAACATATGTCTGTTAGGTGTTTTCAAGTTTAAATGGGACTTAACTGCCCTGCAGTCAGTGACAAGTTAAAATTTCTGGTCATCTAGGTAATAATGTAGCTTTTCTAGAGCCCACATTATGGATAAACATTCAAGCTGAGTGGCACCATATTTCAATTCACTATTTCTCAAGGTTCTTGAAATATAACAAATTACTACTTCTGATCCTTTATCATTTATCACTTGTTTTTGATGTAGGGAAGCACCAAGACAAATAAAACTGGAATCAGTGTCCAAAGCAAATGGTTGATTAAAATCAGGTAAAGCAAGAATTGGAGCTGATATCAAACAGTTTTTCATAGTGTCAAAAGCTCCCTGTCTTTCACTATTCCAGAAAAAAGCAACATCCTTTCTAGTCAGTTGGGTAAGGGGTAATGCTATGACTTGGTAATTTTTAATATACTATCTATAGTATCCACACATTCCCTAAAAACTCTGGAGCTTTCTAACTGTGGTAGGAGCCTTCACCTGTTGTATGGCTTCCACTTTGTTTTGGTCAACACATATCTTTAACCCTGAAACAACATGACTAAGCACTTTTAAGGAATGAAAATCAAATTTACATTTCTTCAAAGAAAGTTTCATATTTATTTCATCCATTTTGTGGAGCACTTTACACAGGTGGTTAAGATGGTCCTCAAATACTCTGAGAATATAATGATAACATCAATATAAACCATCAGCCATCCTTCAATTATCTCCTGATTGACTGTGTTATCCATAACTTTTTGAAAAGCTGAAGGGGCATTTTTAGGGCCAAATGGCATCCTAAAATACTTATAAATACCCATATGAGTATAAATCATCAGAAAACTCTGGGAATTCATCTCAACACACTACGCAATATAGGGGGTGGACTTGCTAGCAAGTCCCCAATCTGAACTCAGACAGAACTCAGATGGAACTCAGACTGAACTCATAATATACTCATACTGAACTCTACTTGAAGACCCACCTAAAACTGTTCTGCTGAGTGGTGTTCATCCCTGATTGTATGGTTCCTTTATCAATAGCTCAATGTGTGTTCAATCTGTGGTGAATTTGAGTCCAAGGTTGCGGACTTGCTAACAAGTCCACCCCCTGTATTGTGAGGTGACAGGTACCTGGTGATATCCCTTGTTACCATCCAAAAAACTTAAATATTTAGCACCTTGTAAGGTAGCATGTATGGAGCTAATTCTAGGTAAAGGATAGATATCATCAACAGTATAAGTTTTCAATACTCTATAATCACCACGTAACCTGGATTTATCTATATCATAAGAAATTAGGACAGGTGAGATAACACAATATTTAGGTTTCTCAACTGCCTTTTCAATAATATTCATTTTTAAAAGGGTAGAGATATTATCTCAATATCTTTTCTCTTTGTGGGAGAAGCAGATAAGGCTTCTTCTTTAAACTAGGTTGTATGTCAGTTAATGGACAATATAATGAAAGTTTCATCTCTTCTTTAACTAATCCTAGTTCATGTGACCCATGAGAAAAGGCCATAGGAAAAGATTTTATCAATTTAATGATGGAATCTTTATCCTCACCAGAAAGTTGTTCTCCAAAAGAAGAATTGTCAATTTCAGACATAAGGGCAAGCATTTCTTTTGTAGATCTTCCTTTCTATTGAATTATGGAATTACATGTGTTCAATTCTGGTTTTAATAATTTTTTGGGGGAGGAAATCTTAAATTTTCTCTTCCCATTCATCCCCAGTTTGAAACATTGGTTTAAGGGATCCAATTTTATGCCTTACTTGGTTAAAATATCATTTCCAATAATAAACCAACTGCTTAAGCTATCATTTTTCATGACAACAAAATCACAAATAGCTCTTACAAAACCATGGTTATATTTAAAAAACACTGTGGCTTTGTATTTACCGATGGGGGACAAAATAGAGCCATAACCTCTCCAATTTTCAGAAATGATAGGCATCAGTTTTAATTTCTAGTCTTCATCCACTGAAGCAAGTGCTTTTTCAGATACTACACTTCCTCCAACTTTAGAATCCAGAACAACTTCAATGCTGGTTCCATTGATCAAGACTGGTGCTTTGAGAGGGGCAATAAAAATTGAGCTATCCCCAGTGTTCCTTATGATCTCAGCATTTGCAACTTTAGATAAATCATTATTATCAATATCAATAGTATTTAAATAATTAATATCTTCCTCCAGAATCAAGATTTCTTTTTGATATTCATATGAAATATTTCTGGCTCAATCACTTGAAGTATCATCCAGTGCTATTGTGTCATCAGCATGCTCCTCAGTTTGTTCAACAAGATTCATCTTCTTTTCACAAACATTGCCTTTCTGCCAAGGCTTGTTGCACTTTAAGCAAGTGTCTGTTGCATAATTTTTAGGTGCAACAGGGGCACAAGGTTTACCAACCTTTTCCAGAGGTTTCTGTTGGTAAGTGGAGGATTTCTTCAAAGGGGTTCTAGGAATGAATCATCTGGCATCATACTTGTTGTTTAGAAGGATCTCATTACAAGTATTAATGAAGGAAGAAGGTTCTCTGGAGAGCTCAGTCCTAGCCACTATCAAGTCTCTCAAAGACATTGGTAATTTATAAAGGATCCTGTCCTTCCATAACTCAAACTCTATATTTGGGTCCATTGTCCTCAAGACTTTTACAAGTTTCATTAAGAACTCAATAGGTTTATAAGTTGAAGAGCTATATCTAGTTTTCTCATACTGCCTTTGTTGAGCCATCCTAAACTTGGAGCCATCAAATTGTGCTTTAATCAATTTTTTCCAATCTTCCCATGAGTAGTCATTCCCATCCAGGAGAACAGATTCATACCACATCAGGGCTGCATTAGTGAAAAAAGAAATTAACTTAGACACAACTTCCTCATCTGTGAGTTTGTAAGAATTTTTAAAGTTATCAATTCTGCAAATGAATTTCTGCCAATCAGAAGAAGAATCACCATCAAATGTTGGATACTGGTCAAGTTTTGGCCAATTTTTTTGATTTGAAGGAGTCTCCTTAGTATTAGCATGTTTCTGAGTAAGATTCAGCTGTAACTTCTCCAATTGTGAAGTAATCTCAATTTTTTAATCCTTCTGTTGAAGATCCTGGTGCATCGTCAATTTTTGATGGAAACTCAGTGGTATCAACCAGCATTTCTGAATCTAATTTTACTTTAGATGAACTAGCAACAGTTAAGCTTAAAGCATCCTGTACCATATGTTCCTTCAAAGAAATTTCAGAATATTTTTGATCATTAAACAATAAATTCAATTTTTCTTCAATGGTTGTTAGTCTGGTTTTGACTCTTGGAAGACTAGATAAACTCTCATTGATTGTTGCAAAAGATAAGTGGGTTTTATTTTGAAAAGATGAATAATGATCACTCAATATTTTAAGGTTCATCTTATCTACCTCTAGCTCCTGGCAACATCCAGACACAGTATCTTGTAGTTAAGAAAAATCATTTTTGATATTTTGCCATAAAGCAACTTTCTTTTCATGAGTTGCTTTGTAATGAAACAAATTGTCAGCCAGGCTATTCCAGGATTCCAGTAAATGATATGTAACTTATAAGACCTGATAGAGGGGGTAAGAATTGTATTTAATGTATATAAATTAATATTTTATTTCATAATAAAATTATATAAGTATTTTATTACATATAAGTGTTATATTAATTTTATTGGTTATATAAATTTTTTATACATTTAAATTTAACATAATATATTATATTCTACAAATAATGGCGCATTTTTTATGTATTTAATAATTATAAATTTATATTTAATTAATTAAAAACATATATTATAATTATAAGTGTAAAATTTACTTATAATATAATTAAATTAATTATTTATATTTATATATTAAATATCATTTTTTATAATATTAAACAAAAAATAATGATGCTTCTTTTGACCTATAATTGTGTCAGGAAAAAATAATTAATACTGAATTGAAATAAATTACATATTTGTTGCGTCAGAATATTTTTGTTTCACTTAAAAATCCTTAAATCAGACTGTACCATCTGTCTTGAATGATTTTTCTCATAGTTCCTATGTTCCAGGCTTGTTTAGTTATTCACTATTTTAACTTACTGATTTGGGAATTAATGGCGGGAAAATTGGATTCTTAATTGGGGTTTTTAATTATTTGTTTCATATTTTTCTCTACATTGTTATGTTTCACTTACTCTTTGATATACTTGTTTTATCCTATTATAATTATTGTATTTACAAATATAGTGGCACTTCAGAGGACCCATTGCCTATAAAAGGGCCTTGGATAATCCCCTGTAGCCTCATCACTTATTACACACTCAACAATTTAAAGATAAATTTATTACGCTTATTATTATTTTTATTAGTATTAAATTCTAATTAAAAATTCTAAATAACAATTTAAAGGTTGCCTTAAGTCTGATAGTAATTATATTGTTTGCAGCACAGAAACTCTTACTTAAATAATATTAATATTAATATAACCAATTTGTTGTCACCTCTCAAATCATTCGTCGTTTCTTTCTCTCAAGTAAATTAAATAATTTCAATTGTTTTTATTTCTTTTATTTCTAAACCACTATCTCCTTCTTTTCATCCTCTCTTTTCTTCCCTCTTCTCTTATCTCTTCTAGACGACTGACCGACAACTGAGGGCCTTTCCAAACGATGATGACAATCGAGCCTGGCGATGAACGACAAACGCAGGGACCAACTAGCAAAAACAAAACTTTTGCCGCGACCGTGTTTTGAACTTGGGTTAAATTTCTTAGGTTTAAATTATATTAATTCATATATTATTTTAAAGTGATTTTTTGATCACTATAGTAAGTTCACCTTTGCACCTCTCACTCATATTACTATATTTTTACTGCAATAACAGTGATTGTGGCCTAATTGCTGATTCACTGAGTGTAAGTGTTCAATTATTAAAAAATTTTTTTTTCCTAGTTGACCATTATAGAGTGTTAAATCCTCTTAGTCCTAGAAGAATTGACATTATTATTAATACAAATTGAATTATTAAATTAATTTTTTTTTATTATTAATTATTGTTAATTTTGGTTGACTTAAAATTACTTTGTGCTTAGTCCCAAATATATTGCCATATTTAATATTGATAATTAATTGGTTGAATTAACTTGATTGTTTATTCCTAATTTAACCTTGCAATCCATTTTTGAAAAATTAATTTTTTATAATTGTTACTTTATATTAAAAATTTTTTTTTTTTATAATTTTATTAATAATTTTTTTTTTATATTTGGAGCAATTATTAATTAACTTTTATTATTTTTTTAAAAAAATTTAATTAATCTTCCCACTATTATGTCCAACAATTTGGATGAAAAAATGGATAACATGCAAGTGGATGAAATTGAAATTGACAATGATGCTGATACTGTGAGTTCTTCTAAAGTTGGACATAAAAAATCTTATGCTAAAACAAAAAATTCACATAATTCAGGATGTGGAAATGACAGGAAATGTAAACAAACCAAACCCCCTTCCCCCAGCACAACAGAAGGAAGTAAAGCCTCTAATACCTCAAGAAGGTCTTCCAAAAGGATTCAAAATAAAAAAGCTTCCTCTGCCACAACAAATCAGCAACCAGTCCAGTCATATAAAAGAGTTGAAGACAGAAAATATGACGTACAAAGAAAAAGTAGACACCTTGTGGGATCAGGTTCAAGAACTCAGGAACCAGATTCAGGCCCAGGTCCCTCCTCAGTTGCCTCCCAAACAGCCTCAGTTTCAGGCTCAACCTTCACAGCCACCCAGCTCAACCATCCAAAATCAAAATACTATGGAAGTAGAGCAATGGAAATGGGATTATCTAATGAGTCACTACCAACAGAATGTGCAACACCCTCCTCATCATCAGCCTGGCCCATCCAGAACACCCAATTTCCATCCACCTCTTCATCCCTACCAACAAGGCAGGAGAAAGAAGGCCCAAGCACAATCCCAAACCAAGTCTCAGGGGAAGTTTCCTCCTCTGCAATGGTAAGTAATTTGGTTGATAGTCACTTGGGTATGTTTTCTAATAAATCTTCTTCTGCAGGTAATATTATTGAACATGGTGAAAGAACAGTTAAACATGTTAAAAGAAATCTTCCTGTAACTAGTAGCCCTATTGATGTAATTAGCAAATTGTCATTTGATGAACCTTTACATTTAACTACTAATTCTTTAATTAATCCTTCTCTTGCAATTAAAAATGATTCTGTTCCCCCTGAAATCTATACCTTAATTGAAAAAACTTCTGAGGAAATATTGAAAGATACCCTTGATTTTAATGTTGTAAAAGACAAACATGTGAGAGATGTGTTAATCCATGAAAATGATAGGTTAAATAATTTACACTTGCAATGTAAATTGATTTCTTCTGTACAAGATACAGCTTGTTTAAAAATCAAAGAAACCTTGAATATTGTTCTTAGTCAACAAAAACAAATAAGAAGTGACCATAGAGCTATCTCAGATAGAAATATCAGTCTACATAAGACCTTGGTGAATTGAAACCCCTTATTGAAGAAAATTATTCATTCAAAAATGAAATAAAATCTCTGAAAAATGACTTTAAAAAGCTAAGAAATGATTTCCATGCACTAAGTACCAAACACTCAGTTTCTGAGGACAGAAATGTTCTATCTCTTGCAAAAGTAAATGACCAGATGTCTAAAATTCCAAGAATAAGAAACTATGTGTCTGACCTGCAGGAAAAGTTCTCAACTTTAACCATCAATAATGAATCAAATGAGATTGCTGTCAATAAGCTGCATAAAAATAAAGGGAAAAAACCTGAGCATAGTTCATCCTTTCTTCCTCATATTTCAACCATTAAACAAACTGACAATGAGTCTGTAAAATCTTTTGCTACTAGCAAAAAATCTTGTGATGGTCATGCACCAGCTGCTTCTGTAAATAATGAAATTTCTGAACACCTGGCTGAACTTCAGGAATTATTAATAATGAATAATTCAAACCAAAAATTGGACCATCCCAGTAGTCAGAAAAATTGGCCTAAGTTAGACCAATATCCTACCTTTGATGGTGATTCTTCCTCTGATTGGCAACACTTTATCCAAAGAATTGATAATTTAAAGAGATCTTATAAACTACCTGATGAGGAAATTGTTTCTAAGCTAATTTCTTTATTTTCCAATGTAGCCTTGATGTGGTATGAATCTGTCCTTTTAGATAACAATCATTATACATGGAATAATTGGAAATCCTTGATTGAGAATCAGTTTGGTGGTTCAAAATTCAGGTTAGCTCAGAAGAGACTGTATGAGAATACTAGATATGTATCCTCCTCTGTTGAAAAGCCCATTGTTTTTGTCAGCCTAAATATCCTTAGGACTGAGTATTTCTTATACTTAAAATAAGATAACCTTAACTAGATTAAGCTTATATCTTAAAAATAAGGTTAAAATAATAATATATATTATTTTATTATATATATATATAATTATTATTCTATTATATAATTTATAATAGTTTAAATAGCTTATCCATGGCCTAATAATACTTATTAAGGTGTTAATGGAGTCATAATATACTTATCTTAAGTGATATGAAGTAATTATTGACATACATAAGCTTATATGTATACATAAATCTCATATTCAGTGAAATATGCAGTATATTATGTATATTTAGGTATATAAGTGGGTTTTAGCCCCTTAATAGACTATAACCTTTATTTTTCTGCTTATTTTATGTCATATGGACGAAATCAGTGGACTCACAACGCCTACAGAAGCATAGACACCTATATCAGGCGCATATACCCAGTTTGGACAACTAAAATTACTTCCTTGGATGGTTATTCATGGATTTATGGGTTGGAAAGATGTTTTTGGGTTAATGTGGATGCTTGGGGATGTTATTGGGGGCTTGGACATTTTATTTGTTTCCTTTATATGCTTTTAGTTTCATTAAATCTCTTTTTGATCTTTTATTTTACCTGTTTCTTTATAGTATCCGCTTTTATCTGGGTTTTCTATTTATGGTATGACTCTGTGTTATTATTAATAGTGATGGAGGGTCCTTACTGGAGGTCTGGGTGTTTAAACTGCTTGAAGTGGACGCCATGGGGTGGTGATGGGCCCTCACAGTGCTGTAATTGCCGGGGATAGCAGTGACATCATCTGGATTGAAGGTCTGTGCACTCCAGTGGATTTGGGTATAAGTAAGGAGGGATTTTGACGGTTTATTATCATCATTCAATTACTACACTTCAAACAAACACTACAATACAATTATTAGTATTCAGAAATATATTATAAAGCCATTATAAATTGATATTACCTTTATATAAGCTATAACTATATTTTATTCTTCTATTTTCCACCACTAGCACGCATTTAAATCCAAGTATTGTGAGTTTTATTTGAGTATAACTATTTTATTAGTCTTCCCCTGAGGTTTAATCACTAAATCATTTATTAATAAGTAGTAGGACCATAAAATAACACTATTATATCATACTTATATACTAGACTATACTGAAAATTGGGGGTCTTTCCTTATATTTTACTTATTATTTAGTATAAGCCTTGGGACGTGATTTTTACCTTAGTACAACTCAAAATTAACCAAATATTTGGGTCTGCTGCATATTAGTGGGTCATCATAGCTCATTAATTGCGGAAAAGAACCCTTATAATAATTGTACTACTTTTTTATCATAAAAATTAGATATTTACAGTAGTAACTGTACCCAATATAATTCCAATTTTGCGTGGTATTTGGACACCAATATAACACCCAATTAAATTGGTATTTGGCTAAAGCTTGGTAAGCTAATTATTCACCCTTATAGAGGTCTAGTTAAACTTATTATTATATTTTTAACATATTTTTTCGAATTTTTCTTATATTTTATTTAAATAAATAAAGATATAAATTCAGGGTAAGCTCCATTGCTTTTTTATTAGTAATATAATTAATAATATCTTTTGTCTACTAATTCCATAGAGTTTTTTCGTTTTGTAGACGTAAAATATTGTTATTCTGAACAATATGAGTGCTCCCCAGGATAGTGTAAGTGAACAGCCTGCTTATAATACCAGGTCTAAAGCTAACAAAAACTTTCCAGGACATCACCATGGAGGGACAACAGTACCCCCAGCCAGAAAGCATGAGTATAGAGGAAAAGGACGCCCTCTTAAAAAAGATAACTATCAAAAAGACGTCTCCTCCTCTTCAGGATCAACTGTTTCACCTGGCCAAACAGGTTCTGAAGCTAGAGGAATCAAAATCTCTCATGTTCAAAGAAGTAGAGCAGTTGCAAAACAATTGCAAGGTAGGATTTCAGCAGATGAATCAGGCAATGGCAGAATTAAAGGGAGGCCAGCCCAGTCAATCAAATCAGCAACCCCCTACCCAAGGAGGGTCCACTCACTCCCAGGAGAAAATCCTGGTAGACAAATGGAAATGGGACTGGTTTCACCAACAGTGGACAAGCCACAATTGCAACAGGGATCCACCCCCTCATCTGACTTCCTCAGCTCACCCTTACAAGGGAAAAAAGCGCCAAAAATCAGGACTGGCAACCATCCCTTGGTAAGTAACTTACCCTCTCAGATTAGACATAATACTGATAATTACAATATAGGTAATTCTATTGATGTTAAATCTGTACAAAAAATAGAGGAGGATTTAAGAAATTTAGGTTTTAGAGTAGATACACCTGACTTGTCTTTTGTCCATAATAACAGTACTATATACAATGATAATACAGTTAATCCTCAGTTGCAACCACCTACTAGTGAGATGAGCAGTTCACAGGAGAGTGAGAGAATTGAAAAGGAAGACATGGAATATTTTAACAATAATCCAACTGTCCATAGAATTGTTTCAGCATTGTGGAATAGAATGACTGATTGTGAGGAACAGACAGTTAAGCTCACTAGTGATACAATTTCATCCTTAACATTGAACATTTCTCAATTAGCAACACGTAATAAAGAATTAGAGAAAGAACAATTGTCTCTAACTCTTAAATATGATCCATTGAGTAATAAATATAATGACCTTTCAAACAAATTTTGTGAGTTAGAAAAATTATATGAAACACATTTATTAAAAACTGAATCAAGAACAAAGTTATCTTTTGCACAGACAAATCAAAGTGTCTCTGAGCTGCTACAAAGATTAACTAAAGTTGAGATTGAAACTGCCAATCTACTGATGAACCAGGATAATCATAAGTATAATCAATATAATAATGATCCTTTCATTGGCAAAAGGGAATCTCATTCCTTCCCTGTACCACCACAATTAAAATCATCTGGCGGTAGTCTCAAATCTGAAAATGTAAGTCACAAATCCGTGCAGGAAGAAATACAAGACCATTTATCAAAAGTGAATGAGTTGTTGAATTTACCTAAGATTAGTGAGATAAAATCCAATCAGAAGAACTGGCCTAAAATAGATCAGTACCCAACTTATGATGGGGAAGCCAGCTCTGATTGGCAACATTTTATTCAAAGAATTGACAACTTGAAATTCTCATATAAGTTACCAGATGAAGAGATAACATCAAAATTAATTTCTTTATTTAAGGATGTTGCTTTATTATGGTTTGAAGCTGTCTTAAGTGAGAGTAGAGACTACTCTTGGGCTGAATGGAAACAACTTATTGAAAAACAATTTGGAGGTTCTAAATTCAGGCTTACTCAGCAAAGACTGTATGAGAAGACTAGGTATAATCCGTTGAATGGTGACAAACCTATGGTATTTTTAATGAATTTAAATAAAATATTAAAAGCCATTGAGCCTCATATGGATTTTAACATATGGAAAGATAAGATAATATACAAATTACCTATATCTGTCAGAGACATTTTTGTAGCTAGAACATTAAATGTTACTGAATATTCTGACTTTATTAATATTTGCAATGAAATATTATTAAACCATAAGTATGGATCAAGGTATTCCACTTATAAGCAAAATGTTGAACCTGTAAAAACTCAGAATTCAAAAACACTTCAGGAGAAGCAGAAAAAACCTACTGCACCTGTGGTACCTAAAAAGTATGAAACAAATACTTGTTATAAGTGTAACAAACCTTGGGTTAAAGGTCACAAATGTGAGGAAAACATAAATATTGTTGAAAATCAACATGAATCTGAAAATGAAGTAGAAAAGAGTAATGATTCAAGTGATTATGACAGTAATATCTCACATAGTGATGAAAATGAAGTCTGTATGTTGGAAGATGATTTGTCCATCTTTTACAATCCAATATTAAATATAGACTCAAATGAATCTTTAATGAATTTTGAGGATGTTAAAATCATTAAGGATATATAAGAAGATACTGTGCTTTTGGTCTTAATTTTAAAGACAATGACAAATTCACGCATGATTGGGTAACCCTTATCCCAGGTTTAGAATTTGCATATAATAGTACAGTACATTCTGTCACTGGCAAAAAGCCATTTGAGTTATGGTTGGGTTATGTACCTAATACCCCTGCTAAAACTCTTAATAAGTTACCTAGATTGGATATTCATCCAGGTACTAAATCTTTTCTTCAGATGCAGGAATTATGCAGAAAACATGCTCAAGAATGTATAAATAAGGCTTTTGAGTATGAAAAGAAAAGATGGGATAAAGCCCATAAAGAACAAATGTTCAAAGAGGGTGATGAAGTCCTTATTTCAACGCTACATTTCAATTTAAATGGTAATGTTAAATTGAAGGATCCATTCATTGGACCATTTGTAGTTAAAAAGATGGTTGGTAATAATGCTGTTGAGGTTATTCTATATGCACATTATGATAGAAAACATCCAGTATTTCCTATTTCTCTTATAAAACCATGCCATTCTAATGATACTGCTCTCTTTCCACGAAGATCAGGAAGGCATAAACAGCAACCTGAAGAAATAGTGGAAAAAGCAGAAATTGAAAAGATACTTAAAAAGAGACACCTTACTAAAGAAAAGGGAGTTGAGTATCTATTAAGATTTAAAAATAAATCAAGTGAATATGACCAGTGGATTCCAGAAAATGAAATCTCTGATCTTAAAAATCTCTTGAAAAAATTTAAATCTAAATAATACTGTTCATTCAGTATATGTATTATAAAAATTAATTTTTTATTATTATTTCATTCCTTAAGATTAATTAAAATGTCTTAACATTTTTTTTTATTGTTTTTTTTGGGGTGAGCGAGTGTCAGCCTAAATATCCTTAGGACTGAGTATTTCTTATACTTAAAATAAGATAACCTTCACTAGATTAAGCTTATATCTTAAAAATAAGGTTAAAATAATAATATATATTATTTTATTATATATATATATAATTATTATTCTATTATATAATTTATAATAGTTTAAATAGCTTATCCATGGCCTAATAATACTTATTAAGGAGTTAATGGAGTCATAATATACTTATCTTAAGTGATATGAAGTAATTATTGACATACATAAGCTTATATGTATACATAAATCTCATATTCAGTGAAATATGCAGTATATTATGTATATTTAGGTATATAAGTGGGTTTTAGCCCCTTAATAGCCTATAACCTTTATTTTTCTGCTTATTTTAGGTCATATGGACGAAATCAGTGGACTCACAACGCCTACGGAAGCATAGAAACCTATATCAGGCGCATATACCCAGTTTGGACAACTAAAATTACTTCCTTGGATGGTTATTCACGGATTTATGGGTTGGAAAGATGTTTTTGGGTTAATGTGGATGCTTGGGGATGTTATTGGGGGCTCGGAAATTTTATTTGTATCATTTATATGCTTTTAGTTTCATTAAATCTCTTTTTGATCATTTATTTTACCTGTTTCTTTATGGTATCCGCTTTTATCTGGGTTTTCTATTTATGGTATGACTCTGTGTTATTATTAATAGTGATGGAGGGTCCTTACTCGAGGTCTGGGTGTTGAAACTGCTTGAAGTGGACGCAATGGGGAGGTGATGGGCCCTCACAGTGCTGTAATTGCCGGGGATAGCAGTGACATCATCTGGATTGAAGGTCTGTGCACTCCAGTGGATTTGGGTATAAGTAAGGAGGGATTTTGACGGTTTATTATCATAATTCAATTACTACACTTCAAAAAAACACTACAATACAATTATTAGTATTCAGAAATATATTATAAAGCCATTATAAATTGATATTATCTTTATATAAGCTATAACTATATTTTATTCTTCTATTTTCCACCACTAGCACGCATTTAAATCCAAGTATTGTGAGTTTTATTTGAGTATAACTATTTTATTAGTCTTCCCCTGAGGTTTAATCACTAAATCATTTATTAATAAGTAGTAGGAGCATAAAATAACACTATTATATCATACTTATATACTAGACTATACTGACAGTTTTTCTGATGAAAATAACTAAAATCCTTAGAGCAATTGATCCAAAGATGGATTATGATATTTGGAGAGATAGAATCTTGTATAAATTACCAAATTCTCTTAGGGATTTGATTGTTGCTAGAACTGAGCATGTAAGGGAAAATTCTTCTTTCATTAATATCTGTAATGAAGTACTACTCAACCATAGATATGAACCAAAGAATTACCGTAGTAAATCTTATAATGATCAGAATAAACCTTCTATAAACCTCCCAGAAAAATCTGGTAAACCCTCTGCCCCAGTTGCACCTAAAAAATATGCAAAAAATACTTGTTATAAATGTAACAAACCGTGGCAGAGGGGTCATGTTTGTGACAAGAAAATCCATCTTGTTGAACAAAATGAAGACACTGATGAAGTTGAACTTGATGTCAATAATTCTTCCAGTGAATGTGAAAGTAATATCTCCTATGAAAATGATTCTGTTAAAGATGTTTTAATGTTGGAACAAGATGTCCATTATTTAAATAATATATCTGAAGAATGTGTATTAGATTTATCTTCAGTAGAAAATGCTGAGATAATTAAAGATATTACTAACAATTCTATACCTATATCCCCTTTAAAGGCACCTGTTATCATTAATGGTAAAAATGTTGATGTAGTTCTTGATTCTGGTGCTGCAGGAAGTGTAGTATCTGAAAAAGCTTTGGCTTCACACCGCGCAATACGGGGGGCCGACTTGTTAGCAAGTCCGCAACCTTGGACTCAAATTCACCACAGATTGAACACACATTGAGCTATTGACAAAGGAACCATACAATCAGGGATGAACACCACTCAGCATAACAGTTTTTGTGGGTCTTCAAGTAGAGTTCAGTATGAGTTCAGTATGAGTTCAGTCTGAGTTCCATCTGAGTTCAGTCTGAGTTCAGGTTGGGGACTTGCTAGCAAGTCCACCCCCTATATTGCGTAGTGTCAGTGGATAAGGAATATTTGAGTAAATTATTACCTATAACTTCTGAAAAATGGAGAGGGTATGGTTCTACCTTATTTCCTATTGGCAAATACAAAACCTCTGTATTCTTCAAATATAATGGTGGTTTTGTCAGAGCTATTTGTGAGTTTGTTGTCATGAAAAATGATAATTTGAGCAATTGGTTTATTATGGGAAATGATATTTTAACCATGTTTGGTGTGAAACTGGACCCAGCAAATAATTGCTTTACCTTAGGAATGAATGGGAAAAGGAAATTTAAAATTTCCTCTCCTAGAACTTCTGGGCATTTTTTGAAATCTTGTAACTCACTGATCCAGTGTAAAGGTAGAACAACAACTTAAATGGATGATTTATTACATGAAATAAATACTGCTTCTTTTGGTGATCAGTTGACTAGTGAACAAAAAGATTCTATTGTTGCCTCTATTACCTCTTTCCCTATGGCTTTTGCTCATGGTTCTCATGTCTTGGGAATTGTTCAGGAAGAGATGAAAATTACCCTATCCTGTAATTTGAGTGATATTCCTCCTACCCTTAAGAAAAAACCATACCCTGCTTCTCCATCAAAAATAAATGATATTGAATATAATATTGAAACATTATTGAAAATGAATATCATTGAGAAAGTGGATGTCACCCCCAAATATTGTGTCATCTCCCCAGTCTTGATTTCTTATGAAAAAGATAAATCTAGATTATTTGGAGATTACAGAGCTTTAAATACTTATACTGTTGATGATATTTATCCTTTACCCAGAATTAATTCAATACATGCTACCTTGCAAGGTGCAAAATTTATTAGTTGTCTGGATGGTAATTGAGGTTATCATCAAGTTCCAGTTGAGAAAAATTCTCAAAATTTTTTGCTTATTGCTACTCATATGGGAATATATAAGTATGTTACGATGCCATTTGGCCCTAAAAATGCTCCTTCAGTTTTCCAGAAAGTTATGGATAACACTTTCCATCAAGAAATTATTGAAGGTTGGCTCATGGTTTATATTGATGATATTATTGTTTTTTCTAAAACTTTTGATGAACATATGATTCACTTGAATAGAGTTTTCCAAAAAATGGATGAAATCAATATGACCTTATCTTTAAAAAAGTGTAAATTTGGTTTTCAATCTTTGAAAGTCCTTGGCCATGTTGTGTCAGGCTTACAAATTTGTGTAGACCATAACAAAGTTGCTGCCATTCAAAATGTGAAAGCACCAACTTCTGTAAGAGAAATCCAAAGTTTTTTGGGTATGTGTGGCTATTATAGACAATATATTAAAAATTATCAGGTCATAGCCTTGCCTCTTACAAAACTGACCAGAAAAGATGTTGCTTTTCTCTTGAATAATGACTGTCAAATAGCTTTTGATACATTAAAAAGTTGCTTAATGACAGCGCCTATATTGGCTCTTCCAGATTTTAACAAGCCATTTGTCTTATATACAGATGCTAGCTTTATTGGTCTGGGTGCTGCCCTTCACCAAAAGCAAATTATTAATGATAAATCCTCAGAGGTTGTAATTTTTTATATTTCAAGAACCTTAAGAAATAGTGAATTGAAATATGGTGCCACTCAATTGGAATGCTTAGCAGTTGTTTGGGCTCTTGAGAAACTTCATTACTATTTGGATGACCAAAAATTTGAGTTGGTAACTGACTGTAGTGCTGTGAAATCTCTCTTAAACCTAAAGACACCTAACAGACATATGTTCAGGTGGCAACTTGCTGTTCAAGAATACAGAGGACGGATGACAATTAACCATAGAGCTGGAAATTTTAACTCCAATGTTGATATGCTCTCCAGATTGCCTCTGCCAAATGACTCAAATCCTGCTTATGTACCTGAAGATGATACTGTTCATATCCATGGTATATTTATAGTTGATATGGAAGAGGAGTTATTACAATTAATACTGGATTCATATGATAAAGATTCTGATTTAAATAAATTGGTTACTATCTTAAATGATCCTAAGAATGCTTCAATTCAAGCATTAATAAAAACCCTTCCTGAAAAGTATCAAAATGCTTTAAATAAAGGAAAGTTCTCTATTGAAGATGGTTATATATATTATAGAAGGAAACTTACTAATGTAATTGTAATTCCTCCTTCAATGAAAGAAACTATCCTCAAACTTTGTCATGATGACAAATTAGCTGGTCATTTTGATCTTGAAAAAACATTGATTAGAATCAAAAACACTGCATGGTGGGCTAATATGTCTGAAGACACAAAATTATATGTTGAATCTTGTGATTCCTGCCAAAAATCTAAAAGGTTAACAGGTAAGAGAGCAGGGTTATTACAACATATTGAAGCACCTAGTGCTCCCTGGCAAATCATTAATATGGATTTTGTCACTGGTCTTCCTGTTGCAGGTAAAGACAGCTTTAACTCTTGTTGGGTAATAGTTGATAGATTCACAAAAATGTGGAAATTTATTCCAACCCACAAAGATGTATCCACCAAAGAATTAGCTTTCTTATGGTGGTCTTACATGTTTAATATTATTGGTTTTCCAAAAGCCATTATCTCTGATAGGGATCCAAAATTCACTTCTGAGTTTTGGACCTCTTTGATGGATATTTGTGGCTGTGAGTTAAAATTGTCTACAGCTCACCATCCTCAAAATGATGGTCTAGCTGAGAGAATGATTCAAACTCTGGAAGATATGATTAGAAGGTATTGTGCCTTTGGTTTAGAATATAAGACAATGACAGATTTACTCATGATTGGGTCACTCTTTTGCCTGGTCTTGGATTTGCATATAATAGCACTGTTCATTCTGTCACTGAGAAAAAGCCTTTTGAGCTTTTGTTAGGTTATGTCCCAAACACTCCTGCTCAGCTTCTCAATAATAAATTACCTAAGTTGTAACTACACCCTGGTGTAAAATCTTTTATGCAAATGCAACAGCTATGCAGAAAACATGCTCAGAGCTGTATTGATAAAGCATTTGAATATGAAAAGAAAAGATGGGATAAATCTTATAAAGAATACACATTTAACAAGGGTGATGAAGTGTTGATCTCTACTGTCCATTTCAATTTACAAGGTAACCACAAATTAAAAGATCCTTTTGTAGGACCATTTGTTGTTAAAAGAATGGTTGGTGATAATGCAGTAGAAGTTGTATTGTATTCTCCATATGATAGGAAACATCCTGTTTTTCCCATTTCTTTGCTTAAGCCTTATACTTCCAACAGTGACTTATTTCCCAAAAGAAGGGGAAGACCTAAGAAAAACCCTCAGGAAGTCACAGAAACAGCAGAAATTGATAAAATTCTCAATGATAGAATTATCACTTCTGAAAGAGGTACTGAATATTTATTGAGATATAAGAACAAATCATCTGAACATGATGCATGGATACCTGGTAAGGAGATTTCAAATCTGCCTACTCTGTTGAAAAAGTACAAAAATAAAAAATCTTAGCATTTTTTTTATTGTTTTTTTAAAATGAGGGAGTGTCAGCCAGGCTATTCCAGGAGTCCAGTAAATGATATGTAACTTATAAGACCTGAAAGAGGGGGTAAGAATTGTATTGAATGTATATAAATTAATATATTATTTCATAATAAAATTATATAAGTATTTTATTACATATAAGTGTTATATTAATTTTATTGGTTATATAAATTTTTTATACATTTAAATTTAACATGATATATTGTATTCTACAAATATTGGCGCATTTTTTATGTATTTAATAAATATAAATTTATATTTAATTAATTAAAAACATATATTATAATTATAAGTGTAAAATTTACTTATAATATAATTAAATTAATTATTTATATTTATATATTAAATATCATTTTTTATAATATTAAAAAATAAATAATGACGCTTCTTTTGATCTATAATTGTGTCAGGAAAAACTAATTAATACTGAATTGAAATAAATTACATATTTGTTGCGTCAGAATATTTTTGTTTCACTTAAAAATCCTTAAATCAGACTGTACCATCTGTTTTGAATGATTTTTCTCATAGTTCCTATGTTCCAGGCTTGTTTAGTTATTCACTATTTTTACTTACTGATTTGGGCATTAATGGAGGGAAAATTGGATTCTTTATTGGGGTTTTTAATTATTTGTTTCATATTTTTCTCTACATTGTTATGTTTCACTTACTCTTTGATATACTTGTTTTATCCTATTATAATTATTGTATTTACAAATATAGTGGCACTTCAGAGGACCCATTGCCTATAAAAGGGCCTTGGATAATCCCCTGTAACCTCATCACTTATTACACACTCAACAATTTAAAGATAAATTTATTACGCTTATTATTATTTTTATTAGTATTAAATTCTAATTAAAAATTCTAAATAACAATTTAAAGGTTGCCTTAAGTCTGATAGTAATTATATTGTTTGCTGCGCAGAAACTCTTACTTAAATAATATTAATATTAATAAAACCAATTTGTTGTCACCTCTCAAATCACACGTCGTTGCTTTCTCTCAAATAAATTAAATAATTTCAATTATTTTTATTTCTTTTATTTCTAAACTACTATCTCCTTCATGTCCTCCTCTCTTTTCTTCCCTCTTCTCTTATCTCTTCTAGACAACTGACCGACACAAATCATGAGAAGCTCTCTGTAACTGACTCCTTAATGCTTGATAACCCTGTTCAGTTAACAAACTATTATATTTTTGAGTTAATTGCATTTTGTTCATGATATTATTTTGTTTAGCAATATTTCTCTCAAATATTCATCATTAATTTTTGCTACATCTGCAGTGTTTCTCAATAAAGAAACAGGGTAACTTTCCAGATTCTCATAAAACTCAGGCTCAATTGTTTCATCAATAATAGCCATATCAGGATTTATCATTGAAGTAGAAATTAAAACTAAAGGATTAGATACATTTGAAAATAGAGTTATTTGTCTACTCTTATCAAGCTCCACTGGTCTCATAGTTTCATGCCTTCTGCCAGATTTACCTGAAGGAACTGGATCAGTAACAAGAAATGGTACTTGAGATTCAATTAAGGGACATACCAAGGCTTGGGCAAGATCTTAATATTTTTTTTTCTTTTTCTGCCTCCTTGATAAGGGTGAGGATGTGTTGGGTTGATTTGACTGGGTCTTGACGGACCTTCCTGAGGTATCTGAGGCTGCTTCTGTTGAGACAGATAATCCCACTGGGTGTTTAACCCATCCCACTGCCACTTTGACACTTCCACCTTTTCTGGTTGTTGGGGAGCTAATTGTAAAAGATCCCTGGGGGGAGGTGGTCTCCCCTTCTCTTGAAGAAAAACATATATTTTTCTTACCTTTTCTTCTAGTGAGTCTATTCATGCTCTCTGTCCTCAGTTCCTTTATGTGGTTGGAGAGAGTCTTTACTTGCTGAAGTAAAAGCATTTTTTTTATTTTGAAGCCTTTGGGAAGTCCTTCTGGGGGGGGGTTATTAAAGGCTATTGTTCCTGGGAATTTTTTTCCACCAGAATCTCCACTTCCTTCATTTCCACATCCTGATTGGTTCAATGATTTATTAATTTGAGCCAATTTTGAAGTTAAAGGAAAACTCACAAAAGTAGCCTCATCATAATCAATCAGATACAATTCCTCTTCACGTGCAGAAGAAACACCTTGATCAATCATTTTTTTAAATCTAACCTGAAATGAGGGAAGGAAACAATAAGATGAATTAGTTTTATTTTTGCTTTTATTTAAAAGAAAAATAATAATAAAAAGAATGTAAAATTCTTCAAGGTAAAAATCAACTGTAAATAATAATCAATTATTTATTAATTCAAAATAATCTTATAAGCAGGATTAAAAGAAACCAACTGAAGAAATAAAATTAAATTTTAATTAACAAATTAATTTATGATAACTATCAGGATTTAAATCAACTGAAAGATATTTAATTACCAGGACTTAATTTCAACTGAAATAATTTAATATAATTTATTTTTTTATTAATTATTAAAATTTTATTGTCAGGACAATTTGTCAACTGGAACAATAAAATTCAATTTATCAGGACAAAGTCAATTGAAAAATATAATATAATTAATTTAAAAAACAAATTTATTACTTCTAGGACTAAGAACACAATTGCTCTATCTTTGTAAACTAGGAAAAATTAAAAAATTAATTCCAATTAACCAGACACCTCCCCCTGTAAAATGAGCAAATTAATTCCACCTACAGAGTGTTGAGTAAAAGGAATACGTAGAGTATGGAGAGTGAAAAGTGACCCACAAATAGTAATCAATATAATTACCACGAAAATATATGACTATAGTCTATATATAAGCCTAGGTTTTGGAGTGCGGTTCAAATCCTGTTCATGGAAAAAAATAAGTCATGTGATTGATGACGTCTGTGTTTTTTGTGGTCCACTCGTCCTTATAGGTACCTCAATAGAAATAGTCCCACCGTCTCCGGCCTCAAGATAACAATGTGCCATCGACAATTTGGAAGAGCCCCCAATTGTCGGTGGTTCTCTTGGTCTAGAAGATAAAACACGAGGTCCTACAAGGGTTTGGATGGTTTTAATAGGCTCTCAACGAATTGGTACATATTTCTTATAACCTTTGATTGGTTTTATTCAATTAAAAAGAGGTGTTTAAGATATTATTATGATTTATAAATTAAAATTACGTGATTGTAACTACTAATATGGTAAAATATAGTAATAAAAGATTTTAAATAATATATAATAAAAGATGTTAGTAAGTAAGGAATGGTTTGAAAAGTACAAAAAGAGAGGACATTTTATAGGCAAAAAGGTGAGAAATAAAGACACCAAGTTAACACCACCTAATACAAGGGTGTGAGAAAAAATACTAAATAAAGAGAGTATGTGAAATAAAAAAAGTTATAATAAATGGTGCGTAAATATAGTAATCACTTTTATTTGAAATAAAACTTGAGTTCCCTTGGAATGTCACATTTAGTAAAAAACATTTGATTTAAAATTTTGATTCAAAAAAATCTAAATTTCTCAATAAAGGAATTTGAAAAATCTTTTTTTATATATTTTTATATATTTTATTACTTATTTTTATTCCCTCTCATCTGTATTATTGAGCACATTGTTAGGTAGTAAAAATGTATGGGAAATTTATTTTTATTAATTATTAAAATTACTTAATGTACTTAGCTAGTTAATTGTAAGTAATACATAAATAAGCAATCAATAATTAATTATTAATAAGGATTTAATAGGTGTGGCTTCATCTCAGTAAGATAATTAATTATTTTACTGGATAAGTCTAGTAGCCTGGCTGACATTAGGCATGGCTAAACTACTATGTGTGAGTGTTGTTTATGCACCAAGAAGAGGGGAATTAAAAGGGCAGCTTCTGGTGAATTTCAAAAAAAAAGAAAATTATGAAGACCCCATTTTTTTGGGATAGTAAAGGCTTATTTCTCTAATGTTGCAATCTCCCCCTAAGAAGAAATACCGGCTTTTAATAGGTTAGCTCACTTGCAGATAATTCTAGTGGATTCTCAATTTTTTCTGTTGATATATCTTTGTAATATCATTGTGTCATGGAATATTCCATATGCTTATTGTCAGCCAGGCTATCTAAATTGCCCAGTAATTTATATAATAAATTATTGAAATCATGTAATAGAATAACATTATGTATTATGTAGTTACAATAAATTATTTTATTAAATAATAAAATTAGAAATATTTTATGAATAAGTAAAATAATTACTATATTTAATTTTATCATTAAACAAGTTTTTATTATATAAACAAATATTATATTCTATAAAAACATGGCACATTTCTATGTATTTAATATTTCTAAAAAATTAAAAAAAATAATAATTATATTTTAAGCTTAATAATATTTAACTTATAATTTAATTAAAAATAAATTAATATAATTTATATATTTAATCCAACTAATCATATAATATTATCCATAAATATTGGGCACTTTTTTGACCCCAACTGTTTCAGTAAAATTTCTTAATAACTTAAAACACATATTTTAATATATTTATATTAAATTCTCTCTTTAAATAAGTTCCAATTAAATTAATTATTTGTTTCAAATAAATTAATTATTTAATTACTTAAAGTAGTTAAACAATTAATTAATTTCCCTTTAGAACTGAATTAAATTGATTACATATATTTTGGTGTGAAAATAATTCTATTTGTTTTAATTAAAACCTTTACATCTTATTATAATACTTGTTTAGGATACATTTTCTTACATTTCTCATGGTCTCATACATATTCAGTTACTCCTTATATTAATTACTTGTTTTGGAACATTAAGATGGGAAAGTTATTTACTTATTCATGGGTTTAATTTGTTGTTTCATTTTTTCCCATCAAATTGTATTTTTAAATTAATTTCATATGATCTTTTGTTTCACATTACTATTACTCTTGTATATAAATTTGAAGCACCTAAGAAATATCCTGCCTATAAAAGGGGCTTGGAATTCCTCTTTGTGGATCATCACTTACATTACACACTTTTTAAATCTTACAATACATTATTATTATTTTAATATTAGTATCACAAATCTAGTTTAAATAATCAATAAACAATCTATGGTTGCTTTAAGTTTATTAATAATAATATTTGTTAAACGCGCAGAGAAATCTCTATATACTTATTTAAATATTTATCTATATATCAGTCATTACTGTTGTGTCATTTCTCATAAACTGTTGTTGCATCTTTCTCATTTTGTTATAATTATTTTATAATTATTTTTAAATTTTTTCTCTTCCTATTTTTTTTCTCTCTTTATTTCTCCCTTCTTCTCCATTCTACTTCATCTTCTTTTCATCCTTCTTCTAGATGACCTGCCAAAAATTGAGGACCTTTCTGAATCACAATAATCTTTTTTGACCAACTTCATAATGCACAGACCATCTAGTGCAAAACAAATAAATTTTTCTGTGACCGTGTTTTGAAGTTGGGTTTGATCTTTTTGGTTTATATTAGATTAAACTTTATATATTTTAAAGTGATTTCTCGATCACCATTCACCACAGAAAATTTGGTAGGTTATTTCTAGCAATACCCTTCATTTGAAAAATTGGGAAGTGGTTGGAAATCTTTTGGAAAGCTGTTGGGAATTCATTGTGAAACCAGATTTAAATCAATTGGACAAATATTTGGTAATCAGTTAGACCTAGATTCAACCCAACTCAATCACAGATCTCTTCAAGAATGGTGATTACTTTGATCTTCAGCTGAGCACAGATTGAGCAAAGCTTGAAAATATCACTTAACATATCATAATATTCACTTTCCCATCTTGTGGAAAGCAAAATTTGATATTTGGTCTAAAAAAATCTACAGATATTTTCTTGCCAAGTTGCTAACAGAAGTTTACACTGTAGTATCTCAATTATTACATTAGACCACACAGATATTTGATAAAACATACAATTAAAATCTATTTTAATATTATTGAGAGCCCCATAAGTGTCTGTCCAAAGACTTACAAAAAGTATGTTAGTATCAAGACATTGTTATAGGTATTAGTTTCAATATGGATTTTGAACTACCATCTAAAGCATTTTTTATTAGACAGAAACATAAATAAGTGTAATAAGAGTGAAATCATTCTATTTTGTGATTAAAATGTAAAAATAAAGAACATTTTTGTTAAAAAAAAATTTCTTCTTCCACAAACCCAAATTTACTTTATAGGCTCAAGATTTATTTTTAAGCCATAATATTTATTTCAGTTATCATTCATTTACTTCCAATATTTTTTAAAAAGATAATATTAATACATGTGAAAGAATTATGCTCCTAGTGTAGTTTATGCTAAAAAGTAATTTTTTTGTTTTATTCAAAACTGATTTTTTACTTTTTGGTTCAATTCATCTTTTAACAACCACTATCTTCAAATACTATTCTTACTTAATATGTCAAGTCTCAGATGTGTCGGACAGTTCTCAATAACGATCAATCAAATTTATATGAATGTAATTTCATGATTTCAACACTCACCAACCCCCACAATTTTATAGCGAGGCCATTTGAATGTTCATATTTTTGGACTATTTGAAGAAAGAAAACCAAACCTTGTCGGTAATCTTTCTCAAGAGCAGAGTCAGCACATTGGACCACTATTGGGTGACATTGGATCTGGATCTCACCATTTAAACCAAAGAAGTGCCTTGAATCCTATGAAGCCATTCTATGTTCATGCTTACTTGGTTACAGTTTTTGGTAATCAGTATCAAATTTGGGGATGCCTCTTTTCTTCAAGTACACTAATCAGTCTTGCTAAAGAAGCATTTTATTCTTCTCAAATCTATTTATGTCCAATCTTGAACTATAATTCCACTATCTTTTTTAATATCCTGCATGTAATTTTTGAAGGCTCTTTCCAAACATCTCAGAGTACTCAAGATTGAAAAGCTGATAAACTTATCCAAGGAATCAAAACAGTTCTAAAAACACATCAACTTCAAGCAATAAATTTATGATTGAAAATAAAAAAATTTTAAAGGAAAAATTGGATATCATGTGAAGGCACTAGGACTACTATTGGCTTAGAACTGGATTTGATGATTTTAAAGATCAGTTTCCTAACAATCAATTAACCCCTGAAGGAAATTGGTCAATACTCGCTGATGATATGGGTTTGGGAAAGACGCTGTCAACTATTTCTCTTATAAGTGCAGCTCAAAGTGAAGCAAGACAATTCCTGGTATCTGAAAATCAAGAAGGTATTAATCGGAGTTCAGCCACACTGATTATATGCCCACTGGCAACACTATTGAATTGGATCAATGAAATAAGTGTGCACTTTGAAGATAATGCGTTTCCTTTCAAGGTTCTTTATGGGAAGGATTGTCAAAATACTAACCTCAATGAGCTACAGGACACTGCTTTTGTTTTAAAAACCTATGAAACAGCTAGCCCAACAATTTCAAAAAATCAAAGCCAAAAAAAGATACCGGTGACTCAAAAGCTCTTTTGGTATAGAGATGTTTTAGATGAAGCTCAGTTAGTTCCCATTTCTATATCTAAAACTTAAAACTTAATTTTTATAATCAATTTTTATAAATATTCTTTTAGTTACATTAAAAATCCTTACTAGCAGAGGGCTCAAACAATATTTGACTTGGAATCCCAACACCAACTATGCTTGACGGGAACTCCACTTCAGAACAGTCCCACTGACCTTCAAAGTCTCATATTTTTTCTTAGAATTGAAAAGTGGCAAGAAGACTGGTTATGGAAGAATTTCATTTTTCCAGGTTTGCAAAAAGGAAAGGCTAATTCTATTAAATCAATCAATTACTTAATGAAAGTCATAAGCGTATGTAGAACAAAAGATGCAATTTTGTCTCTTCCAAAAAAGATTTAAAGGGGGATATCAGTTCAATTAGCAGACCCATGGAGATCTAAACTTGATGTGCTTCAAGAAGGATTCACTAAGCGATATTGGCCCTCCAGAAGCACTGACCTCCCTTGGGACTCATCTGAGTTTCTAATAGAGCTGATGATTTTAAGAAAATTCTGCAACCGTCCAATCTACAAAAATCTGGATGAGTCTCCATCTTTTGATTTTACCTGGCAGAATTCCACAAAGATTTATCATCTTATAGGCCACTTTAAAAATTTTTTGTCTGGTGAAAGGGGCATAAATTTTCCAAAAGCTGTTATATTCTCCAACTTAGCAGACTTTTTGCTGATGTTAGTGATTTTATAATGAATTGTTTTACAAAAATGTGTTGGCTTATTAAAAATAATTTTTTAATATATTTAAAAATAGAATAAAAATGGCTCTAGATGACCACAATATTAGGTATACCGAGTTTATGGGTGAACTCAGCAGGACAAAGCAAGACAAAAATATGCACAAATTACATTTTAATAAAAATTTCCAAGTTTTGATTGGAACAATTCAGGCTGCAGGAGTGAGTATAGATCTCAAGTGTGCTCAAAATGTATATATAATGGCGAGCTCAATGTCTTATATTTCATATTAAGAACAAAAATATTAAATTTTTTATATGTTCAATGTGGAAATAGGAGCCAAATTGAAATCCAGTTGTTGAGCATCAGGCTGTTGATTGGCTGTATAGAATGGGGCAGCAAAATGAAGTAAATGTTTTGAATTATTTTGTGCATGGAATTATGGAATTCAGCATGTATAAGATTCAAAGGAAAAAAATGCAGCTAACATTGTAAGCCAAATTAAAATTCTATAAATTTTAATGATAATAGTAATCATTAAAATTATGTTTTTGTTTTCAAGGCTAAGTGTCCCAAACAGTAGAAATGAGGAGTATGAGTGTGTAAACCTATTATTAACGGAGTTTGTCAATCACTCACATTAGAGGAAGAAAGAATTTCAAGGAGAGCAGGTAAATTTATGGGATTTTGAGGATTTAAAAGTCTGAGTTGTTGAGGATTTAGATATGCAAGATATAAGGGAGAATAACAGTCATTCAGCAAACCCCGGGGGGCATGAGAAGGATTAAGGTTAGATGATAATGTTGAAACCAAACTGATTTTTTTATACAAGTACAAGTCCTTTAGCACACTTCCAGAGTAGGTCAAATTATCTTGAATATCAAAGTGTTTTTGGTCAAGATATTGTTCAACTTTAGAAAAATCTTCAGACCTCCAATGAATTAAGATACATCTTAAAGATCCATCATTATCAATTTCGGTGTCTGAAAAACACTTGATGTTTGTGAAAAGCTTGTGATAAGTTTCACAATGTGGAAGTTGTTTAAGAAGGTTTTTTCAGTTAACTGAATTTTATGAATCTTTGTTATTTGAAATAAAGGTCATAAATAAAAATGGTTGAAAAAAAGGGGATTTTCATACTTTTTTTTATTCTATATTTATGCTTTCTCACTTTGATTATTTCTTGAGAGCTATCAGAATCCTTCCCAAGTCTTAATTTATCAGAATGAACTAAAAAACAACAGTGAAGAACTTTCATTTGATTTGAGAAGCTAATTTGAGTTGAGTCAATTGAATATGCAATCAAATTATTAGTTTTTAAAGCATTTTCCGGTTGTTTAATGTGAATATTTGCCAGAACTGGTTCCATTTGTCAAACCAATCTAGTTTCCAAGAAAAAGTTGACCCTTGGAAACCGCACATGCCAAGGTGGTCAATAAAAGATTCACGGAAAATTGGTGGAAACTTTTCTGAAACCGCTTAATTTGATTCTAGATGAGGTAGTTCAAAGGCGATGTTGCAAGATTCATGTCAAAAGATGAATATCCATCTAATTACTCTTCAGTAGGGTTTTGTATCCATCCATTTGATTCTGGTTACATATCCTAAAGTGAAAAACAAAAATTGTGTATAGATCTACAAAAGTGAGAATTGAATGGAGGTAAAGTCTCATTTAAAATTCTATTAAGTGTTTGTGTGTTTTTGGGCAGGTTTCCATGAGGAAAGTAAGAGCTACTAGGGCTCATAAACAATTAGATTAAGAAAGTGTTCAATAAAATTAAACAAAGAGGAAGGATAAATTGTGGAGCTTCAAAACTTTATGATCAAAGTTGATTTAAGGAGAAGTATCACAAAAATGAAGAATAGGAAATATTTCAAATTTATGGCATTATAATATGCATAAATTATATTTTTATATGCAATTTAAACTCGAAAGGAATGGTAAAAAATGAAGAAAATGTTTATGTGATAAAAGCGGACTCATTTTAGAAAAGGATTTTTTTTTCTTTTCAAAAATGTTTCCACAAAAATAATTTGATAAATGTGAGGCTATGTTCATTTTTTGATTACCAAAAAATTATTTTTGGTCCAATATGATATTAATACATATTCCAATGAGTAATTTTTTTTCAACCTGAATAAATATACTAGAGTGTCACTTCTTCACATTTATGTATGAAAATTTATACAAGGTTTCAGATTTTTTGTAATGCTTTAAGGTTTACACTTTTGTAGCATCTATTATTTGAGTATTTTTGATTATTTCTTTATAAAAAATTATACCTAGTACAGACCAATTTTCAAAGTGAAGGAAATATGTTTGTGATTGTTTTTTACAAAATATTAACCTTATTTTTGGGTTTAACTTTGATTTTTGGGGTAATTTTTTAAATAATTATGTTAAAAATATGGATTACTTTTCTTATAGTCCATAACAACAATTTTTTACTAAAATCAAATAATTATAGGGTAGTTAGATATAACTCAGAAGGCATTTTATAGAAAAATAATTAAGATGCTTGTGTGTACAATAGAATTTTTTCTATGATAGAAAATATTCTGATAAACATGCATGCATTGTTGTACAAATGCAGAGAGTATACAGAATACAAATAAAGTAGACTGCATAGATTTTAATTAATATATAATCTATCTGATTAAAAAGTAACCATTTAAACTTAAATAATTTCAACACATCTTCCATCATATTCTTTTGATAAAAAAATATAGCTTTTGTTAGCTAGTGCCTTGAAAAAAAAGGAATACCTTCAATCAGTAACTTCCAACATCTAAATTATTCCTACATTTATCACAATTACAATGCCTCCATTTTTTAATGTATGTCAATGTCAAGAGCTTGGATGTGTCAATAGAAAGTATCAAACTTCTTCTGGGTCCTTTTAAGTTGTTATGGCATTTAAAAGCTCTAATTCTTATGCAAAACATCAAGAGGAAAGAAATAGGAAGGCCCAGATGGTTATTTCTTCCAACAATCCTATTAACATTGAAAGTTACAGCTCCACAGAAACAGTAAGCTGTATATCTATAGTTCAAAGTGAGAATAAAAGTCTTTATGATGTCTCAATGATTTATTATATAGGGGCAGTTGCTATTGGGGACAGAAGTATCTTCAACAGTCTCTAGAAACTCAAATCTTGGGTAACGGTATAGCCAAATAATTATGTGGCAGGAAGCAAAACTATCTCTGATTCATCATTTGAGCAAAGAAGGTTGTACTCAATTTTCGGATGAAGAAATTAAGAAGCTCAAACTTCTAGATGATAGTGGAAGACTGGATTCTGATAGAATTGTCCGCCTGATACCACGCTCAATAGATACAGTTTTTAGTGGATTAAAGCTCAATCAATCATTTTTCACTAAAACATGCTGTACTAAGTGCTTTGCTCTTTATGAGTATAACTCTGAATCTCAACCATCTATACTATGTTGCAATCAACCATTTTTTTAATCATCAAAGCGCTATTGAAAATTTCTTGGAGCAGGACAAATTGTAGTTAAATGTGATGAAGGCTGTATTTGATGAAGGAACATAAAGAACATGTAAAATACTTATCTCTTAAAACATTTCATCACCATTCTTTTATTGACTGGATTTAGGAAAAGAGTAAAATGTTAAAATTTGAGCTTCTGATTGAGAAGAAAACCCCTGTGGCAGACGATGTATAGTGTGATTTGATGAAGGATTCTTGTGATGGTTCAATTTGGAAAAACTATCCCATTACCACTCCATCTCTGGGTGGCAATGATGATGAATATAAAATGACTTCAGGAAAATTAATTTTTAATTTAAATTTCAACTGGTTTAGGCCTGTTGGTAATAGGATTGGAGGTCATCAGAAGTCTGTAGGCAATATTATGATGGTGTGTATGAAACTACCTCAAGAAGATAGATACAAAATGGGAAATCTTTTTTTGTATGCTATTATACCTGGAACAACAGAATCCACAAGTGAAAAGCTTAATCACCTTCTAAAACTACTTTTTAATGATCTACAAAATCTATGGGATGATATACTGGTTGAAAAGGCGCATCTTATTCCACAAGCCAGAAATTAAGAGTTGCATTGTTCTCTTTGATAGGTGACATTCCTGTAATACTAAAATTGGCTGGCTTTTCGAGTCACTCTGAAAGAATGTTCTTGTACTAGATAGTGAAGGATTGGGAACAAATCAATCAAGAAGCCAGAGTAGGTCATCCAGCTCCAAATTTATCCCTCCACATGGTGATTTGGCCTCATTACAGTCTCACAGAAGTGGCAGAAGGAATTCATTGTATAACTTAAGGCAACAGAGCATTAGCATATCACAGAGTGAAGGATCTCACTCATCAAATGAGACAGCTAGAGATGAAGAAAATAAAAGGAAAGGTAAGTAGAAAGAAAATGAAGGTAGTAGTAATCCATGAATCACAGCAGCAGAGCTACAGGTTGTATGGAAGATGATTGATCAAGTAAGAAGGCCTTCCTTGCTAACATGAGTTCCAAAATCAGTATTACCCAAAAAGGCAGGATCTCTCAAGGCATCAGAATGGCACATGCTGTATACTCTCTACTTCCCTTTGTGGCTTATACCCCTTTGGTTTGAAAAAATTAACAATTCTGAATCTTCAGCTTCCTCAGCTGAAAAACTAAGAGAATATCATCTTCTCAAGTCACTTGTAACATTATTCTTGATCACCAATTTTTTGACATTAAAGAATATACAGTCTAATGAGATTAAAGATTTAGATCAATTTCTGTTAGAGTATTGTGAGTGCCTGGAAGAGGGTTGGAAGAATATTAATGTAAAGCCAAATCTGCATATCACTCAACATTATCCTGAAATGATAAAGCATCTTGGTCTGAAGAGTGGGTGAATTATATATTATCTGAAATTCCAAACAATCACCATCCATGTATGTATTTTTTTTAATTAATTATTTAAAAACTCAGCTTTTCTTATTTATTAATATTGACCACTGGAGAGATACCTCTAACAATGCTCAAACATTGGTCTCGGAAGTCTAGGGTATTAGATCTTGTTGAAGCTGGAGATAATGATCAATGAGAGACTAAAAAAATCCATATTAATCTTGATAAACAAAACAAATGGATCCATCAAAGTATGGCATTTTTTACTGAATGGGTAATGGCAGGAATGGGAAAAGAAACTTCAAGAAGGGCTTTGACACCATCAGAGAGAAGGGGGGATTGGGTAGTTGGAAACGTAGCAAGCGTATTGATACATGGAAAGAGGTTTACTAGTTACCATCAACGCATTGCTAATTCAACAATTGAATTCTACTATGGAAAAGATAGAAAGTTTGGGTAAATTGATGATCTTTTTAGGTCAAAGGAAGAGAATTATCAAATCTATTTAAAAGTAAGTCCTTTCAAGGAGCTCCGTCCAGAAGAAACATCAAAGGATCCCTATGAGCTTTTCCCACAAGTGCATTGTCAGTTAGTAAGAGTATCCAAAGCAACTCAAATTGTGATTAAGAAAGATGCAATAATTGGACATGTAGCTACTTTCAAGCACAAAAAAGGAATGTTTGGAATAAAAGACAAGGTTTTCACTGACATTGGACTGCAGACAGTATTGAGTGAAAAAATTAATCTAATTTGTTTTCTGTTGACTAAAATCTTTGTGTTAATTTGGGATTGGGGAAATTTGTAGGATTGGTGATGTTTGTAAATGGTAAAAGAAATATTTCAATTCTCAATTAAAAATTAAATGCATCCAGCTTACCTTGTCTTAAATCAGTGAACAATTACAATGGGTTCTTTTAATGCAAGAGAACCCTGCTTTCAATGAGTCATTTTTATCTTAAATGTAAGAATGAAAGAAAGACAATTATGATAATGAGAAATATGATAAAATTGTTACTCAATAAATATTCTTCTTGCTCATTCATCCACTATAAATAGTTTGACCTTCCGACTTTAGCTGATAGCTATATATTACTCACTTTATTTTTCCCAAAGAGAAAATACACATTAACAAGACTATAAACATAGTATCTTTTTTTACTTTTACTTTGATAGGTATAAATTTTAAAGAATGATTATTATTTTTTATTTTATTTTATTACATTTCATTATGGATGATAATTTTGAAGGGATGTCTTTTGACCCAACTGATTCTGATTTTTTTCCACCTCAACATACTAATACTGGAAATACTCCACCACCACCCGCTGCTGATCCACTTCCAGACGCATCTCAATCTGTACCACCTATTCACAATCCAGGCCAAGAGTCTCATGAAGAGCTGAGAAATTTTAATCCCAATCATCCTTCTGCTCCTGAAGTGCTGATCAGCAAGCAGATCAGCTAGGAAGAGATTGCGCTAGTGAAGTATTGAGGGAATTTTTTGGAGACCAATCATCATCTGCTCAAACTAACCAAGGAGAAAGCACAAGTGGAGCAGGTAAGTCAAATTTTTAGTGTATTCTTTTATTTAAAAATAACCAATTTAATTAAAATATTTGAATTTTTAGTGAATCTCTGAATCATTATGGGTATCAGTGATTACCTCAGACTCAATTAAGAAGAGTCTCATGAAGGTGAACGGGGGTTAAGCCTGTATAAGGCTTAGTTAGAAAGAATGATGTTCCCAGGAGCTTGGACAGTCTAAATATAAATATATACCACTTTCTCTAGTATTGTCTTTGGGGACCAACACAAATAGTAAAATAAACTGCAAGCCCAACACCTTTGAAGATTGAAAATTGGAAAGCTTGGAACCAATTCAAACTGTCCTAACCCAAGTCCAATCTTCTAACTGTTCCAATTCTGCAGCTGATTGATAATTTCTGATAACCAATTCTATAGCCTTCTTGCAATCCAAAATTTGACTACCCAATTTTTTCCAGCACCTGAGCCTCAAGGACTAAAAGGAGGAGCACCTATCCCACTTTCTGTCAAAAGAAACTTAGAGCCTGAATTTAAAGAAAAAGGTTTTTGGAAAGTTGCCTTTGATTGGACTTGCCATAATTTTTTGGAATCAACTTGGAATCAAGTCATGTGAAGCATAGTATGCAACCACTGTACCAGGTGGCTCACCACCTTGAATACAATCGATCAGTCAAAGCTTCAGTTCACTCAATGTGTTTTTGAGAAATGGGTAGTTAATAAGGGGAAGGAGATGATAAGTTTGTTTGGGCAAGAAGAGGAAAGGGTGGAAAGAGAAAAGATGGAAAAGAGGGCAAGGGCACAAGTAAAACATTATTGTACCAAGGTAAGTTTTTTATTTCACTTTGCTTTTTGTTATTATGAAGCTGATTTAGTTGGAGTTCAGATTGCTAGTGTACGCTAAAAGTTAGCAAGAGATCTCTGCGGTGATGTGCCAGGTTTTGTTGTGCTTTTTCATGATACTAGGTGCATCTCTGAGATTGAGGAAGGCGCACCACTAGCCCCAACTGCACCCATCTGAGCTATTCCTGGATGGAAAAATCCTGAACGCAATCATTTTTTTAAAAAAATGGATAAGATGACAAAGGAGTTAGCCCATAAACCAGCTCACAGAAAATTGGCATCAAAAAAATATTCACGTTCATCAGAAAGGACAGTTGCTCAAGATGGTATATTCAATGTTCCCGAATACCTCCCCAAGAATTGCTATTCAGCAACATTTTTTGCAGAACTATCTGTGAATGAAAGTGAGTCACTTGGGGTTGGAGCTGATATTGATCTGGTAAAGATTCGGGAATTAATTAATACAGCATCAACATCATCATAACTTGGGTATAATGGTGATCTTCTGTGTAATTATATCGAATTTTATGTATTCTGCTATTTTTCAAAGCAACTTGGTAAATGTTGTAAGGTGATATTGAAAGAGAGTAACATTTTATCTAATAAAAACAAATAATGTATGAGATATAAAAATGTACTTTCAACAAATTGATGGTCCATACCTTTTTATGTCACATTTATGTATCCATATTAATTTTGATAGAAAAAAATGTTGACCAATACATAGTGAATACACGCTATGCCAATTACACTTGCTAGGCATAGCTATTATTAAATACTACAGCATCAAAATTAATTTTGATCAAAATCAATGAGCATGTTAATCATGAATTTCTGGAGTCAACTGCATATTTTTATGCATGGTGCCTTTCCAACATTGACTTCAATCAAAATTAATTTTTGATACTGGCACATTGAATGGTGGTTATTCCTGGAAAGTGTAAGTGGCATAGTGTGTATTCATTATGTATTGGTCAACATTAATTTTGATCAAATTCAATATTGACATTTGCATATTGAATCCAAACCACCAAACAACCCAAAAAATTCTTCATAAAAGTCTTCATTAATTTCAATCAAAATTAGGGTTTACCATATACATATTGAATGGTAGTTATATCTGGTGTGTGTAGGTTGTAAAGCTTGTGTTCAATGTGTATTGGTCAACATTAATTTTTATTGGAATTAATATTAGTATGTAAATGATATATATATGCTCAATATGCATTGTAACATGTTTACTTAAGAATAGAGGGCCGTACTTTTCATCTTACAGAAAAATGCTTGGCGGCATGTCAAATTCAATTTTAATTAAAATTAATGTTGACAGGTTACCATGCATAACAGTAAGCAACTGACTGCATAAATTGATGATAATTATGAACCTTAATTTTGATTGAAATTAATGTTGCCAAATGCAGATTGAATAAAAACTATGTCACTTACACTAGCCAGGCATATTTACTATTTATTATGTATTGGTCAAAATTAATTTTTATAGAAATTAATATGGATATGTAAATATTATATTTACCCTCAACATTTATAATAAATTTCAATACTTAAGAATACTTGCTGTCCTTTACATGTCATGAAAAAAAGTATTGTATCATTTCAACATTAATTTTGATCAAAATTAATGTTGGCATGACATTATGCATTGAAACAACTAACTGACTGAAAAAGTTCATGATCAAAATGCTCATTAATTTTGATCAAAATTAATGTTGACCACTACATATTGAATATAAGCTTTCTCCACTTACATAGACCAGATATAACTACCATTTAATAGGGGGTGTCAGTTCTGGCAAATCCGCACTTAACTTAAGTGCGGATTTCAAACCAAATCAGCACTTACAAATCAGCACTTAAATTTTGCAAAAAAGTCACTTATTTCAAAAAAGTGTGTCAGTTATGACCTCAAATCAGCACTTTTTTCCCGTTTTTTTTCACAACCACATTTTGGCCACAAAACATCCCTTCCTTTCTTACCCCATCCCTGTCACATGTGACACACTGACCTTCCTCGCTACCTACCCATCAATCCTCGGCACACACCCCTTCCTGACATTTTCAATATTTTGACCAGGCATGTTTACATTCTTTTTTACTTATTTCTTCTACTTCTTAATCTTTTTTCTATGGGTGTCAGTTCTGACCTCAAATCAGCACTTTTTTGGTGATTTTTTTTTCAAAACCACATGTTGTCCACATCATCCCTTTCTTTCCCATACCATTTTGTACTCACCAAATGTCCTCTTTGTGTACTTCATTCACTTGGGTTGGTATTTTGGTTTGTTGCATATTCATTTTTTTTTGGAATTGACGGTGAATTTTTTTTTTTTGGATGGCTCATTGGTTTTCTTTCACCAGCTCAACATGAAATCGCATATTTTCTGAAATTGCATATTTTGTCAGTGATTTTTTTTTTCATTCATCCCTCATATCCTTTTCCTATTCTGCTCCAACATCCCTCAAACAATTTGGTTTCATTCATTTTGTCATCTCATCTCTCCAGGTAAGTCACTTTATTCTTTTTTTTGATTTTTTGATTACTAATTATAATTTTTTTTTGTTTTTTTCTGTTTATTTTATTTTTTTTATCTAAATTTTTTTTGTAAGTGGTTATTTTGGATTTCAATGTTATAATTAACCTTTTTTTTCTCTCCCTCTTTACTTTCTTTTTTAGCTCCATCACCCTACTCTTCATCCCTCCTTGGCATGGTCATTATCCCCCCTTTCCCTTATTTCACTTTTTTTTGGCTCCATTTCATTGAAACACATACATTGCACATTCTTTATGCATTTCACTTACTCCATATTCAATTTCCCCACAATTCCAACATCAATCTTTCTCACTCTATTTTTCCTACTTTTCAATCAAGGTAAGTTTCATCTCCTTTTTTTCATGCCTATATGATATCTCATTCCTTTTATGAAAAGTTCATACTTAAATATATGTATGACTCTTATCTGGATAACAGTGAACTTATAAAACTCCTTTTGATCTCATCTTCATTACCACTTTTCAAGTTTTTGTAAAATTTTGAAAATCAGACTCGGAATTAGGGTTAGGTTTATTCAAATCTAATGTTCTTTTTACTGAAGATTCTCCTGAAGGCTACCTTTCATTTCCTGCAAACAGATTTGAATTTGATTCAGTGGTTGCTGAGATATTGACCATTAAAGTTGAGCCTTTTTTTTCCCAATTAAAATTTTTATTTCATTTTTTTATGTAACAAATTAGGGTTAGGTTTATTTAAATCACATGTCCTTTAACTGAAGATTCTACTAAAGCATATCTTTCATTTCCCTCAAACAGGTATGAATTAGGTTCAGTGGTTGCTGAGATTTTGACCTTTGAAGTTGAGCCTTTTTTCCGAATTTCACTTGTCTTATTTCACATTTTTATATTGCATATTTAGAGGATAAGGATTCTGAAACTCTTATATGATTATTATCTAGGCATTTCAATTATATAGGCATGTATTTATTGCTCAAGAATATCACTAAAGCTCAAAAAGATGAAAATTTTTGCTTATGGGACACTCTACCTTCCTTTAACTCTTTTCTTGCTCTTTGACTCAAAAAGCACTGTAATAGGGGGTGTCAGTTCTGGCAAATCCGCACTTACAAATCCGCACTTAAATTTGACCAAATCCGCACTTAAATAAGTGCGGATTTCCAAAACACACTAGCCCCAATACTGGTGGATTTCAAAATGAAATAAGTCACTTATTTCACTCAAATCCGCACTTTCTCAACCAAAAGTGCTGATTTCACCATCAAGTCCCATTTCACTGATTTGTCAGCATCATCCCATTCATACGCAGCCCTCCGCAGAATAACACTTCATAACTCAAAACATTGTACATCACTTACATCTTCATATCATATCATATAAGAGTCATGCCTTCCTCACTTTCAAATCGTGATAAATTACATAAAGCAATGACTTTCATGGCGCTTGAACTGCTCTTGGACTCTGATTCCGATTCTGATCTAGAAGAAGATTTTGTCGTTTTATCAAAAATGGCCAGGAAACGTTACCTTCTTCCCAGAAAGCCTCAAGTACTTCATACCCCCAAGTACACCATCCAAACACTTCTTAACCTATCTACACCCAGTTTTAGACAGCTGTTCAGGACTTCTCAGGAATGTTTCCTTAAATTGCTTGAGCTTATTCAGGATCATCCCATATTTCACAATAATTCTCAAAAAGAACAACGACATCCTTCAATTCAATTGGCCATCACACTATGTCGTTTGGGTTCAAATGGTAATGGAGCCGCTTTGAAACGTTTAGAAAATGTCTTTGATTTAGGGTATGGTTCAGTTAACACTTATACCAAACGATGTATCACTGCCATCAACTCCTTGGAATCTCAACTTCTCACCTGGCCAACAAAAGAAGAGCGACTTGAATCATCTCAGGTTATGCAAGCAGAGGGCTTTCCAGGATGTATTGGTTTTGTTGATGGTACTACTATTCCTTTGAGCCAGAAACCTGGTCAAGGTGGAAACAATTACTTTGACCGTAAAAAGAGGTAGATTATTTTTAACTCCTTTCATCCTCCTTGAAACTAACACAAACAAATATATCTTCTTTATAGATATTCAATTAACGTTCAGCTTATATGTGACGTAAACAAAAAATTTATATCATTCTTCGCTGGCTATCCTGGCTCATGTCATGACTCCTACGTCTTCCAAAGAATGCATATTTCAAATGAACCTGAAAAATTCTTTGATGAAAATCAGTATCTTCTTGCAGATTCTGCTTATGTGAATGGAAAGTATGTACTTCCTGCTTTTCGGGGAGCAGCTTCAGAAGACAGTCAAAATGCCAAATTCAACAATCATTTGGCAAAGTCAAGAGTCCGTATTGAACATTCTATTGGAATCTTGAAAGGCCGTTTTTCTAGTTTAAGGGAATTAAGAAGTCCTCTTAGAAATAAATCTGAAATGGAGGCGGTGATCAACTGGATTCTGTGTTGCACTATACTTCATAACCTACTTGCTGACCTCAAAGATCAATGGTTAGAGCTGTATGAAGATGAACAAGTTGATTCACCTCCGACTATATCCAACACTTCTATTTCTCAATCAACTAGTATAAGGGCGAAAATCCTTCCAATAACACTCCAACATTTTTCAACGCAATTTTAATTTTTTTCTCTTTCTCTTCAAATTATCAATTTGCATGTATTATTCACTGAGAATGGTAAATTTTTTTGCATATTTTTTTGGTTTTTGAATTTGCTGTTAAAGTCTTATTTTTTTTTCTCTCTGTGTTTTCTTTCATCAACTCAACATGAAATCGTATATTTTCAGCAAACACCACGCAATATAGGGGGAGGACTTGCTAGCAAGTCCGCAACTTGAAGTCAGATGGAAATCAGATGGAACTCAGACTGAAGTAATACTGAACTTTCACTTGAAGTATCACACAAATAACAATGGATCTATATTGAAAACATAGTGAAAGTGTGAGGATAACTGAATGGAAGCCAGAAAAAATCATTCCATTAGTCTACTCAATGCAAAGTATTTTTTGAAACAGCCTATTAAAATAATACTTTATTAAATTAAGTTGATCAATAAAGATTGATTGACAATATTGCAATTCTTAAATACAATAATTTTATTAAAAAATTTCAGATTACATATAAAAAAAATCAGTGACTTTTTCTATTACTTACAACTGTTTTTACAGAATTGAAAACTATGTTTCAGCTAATATTTTATGGAAGTGAACTCTGTTCTTCGCCCGAAGAACAGAGTTCATCCTCCTATTTTCACACTCTGTTTAAAAAGAATAAAATGACTTACCTGGAGAGATGAGTTGAGAAAAAAGAAATATAAGTGAATGGAAGTGAACTCTGTTCTTCGCCCGAAGAACAGAGTTCATCCTCCTATTTTCACACTCTGTTTAAAAAGAATAAAATGACTTACCTGGAGAGATGAGTTGAGAAAAAAGAAATATAAGTGAATGGAAGTGAACTCTGTTCGGTTTGGGACTAAGGCTGGAGAGAGGGGTGAGGAAGGGTGTATGGGGTAGCGAAAAGGTTGGGAAAGAGTTGGAAGGGAAGATTAAGGGTTCCGAGGCATTTTAAATGAAGAAAAGGGTCTGGGAGAGGTTGAGAGGGGTGAAATGGGGATCAAAAGAGGATGGCATACAATGGGGCTGGGAGGATAGCGAAAGGCATGGGGAGAGAAGACAAGCATGTGTTGATAGAATTGAAAGGGATGGAGATTGGTGAAAACAGAATGTAAAAATAGGAGGATGAACTCTGTTCTGCGGGCAAAGAACAGAGTTCACTTCCATAAAATATTAGCTGAAACATAGTTTTCAATTCTGTAAAAACAGTTGTAAGTAATAGAAAAAGTCACTAATTTTTTTTATATGTAATCCTTGCTTTACGAGGAGACTTTTGTGACGAAGCAGATTTTTGAATTACCTTTAAAAGAGGATGGCATACAATAGGGCTGGGAGGATAGCAAAAGGCATGGGGAGGGAAGACAAGCATGTGTTGATAGAATTGAAAGGGATGGAGATTGGTGCAAACAGAATGTGAAAATAGGAGGATGAACTCTGTTCTTCGGGCGAAGAACAGAGTTCACTTCCATAAAATATTAGCTGAAACATAGTTTTCAATTCTGTAAAAACAGTTGTAAGTAATAGAAAAAGTCACTGATTTTTTTTATATGTAATCCTTGCTTTACGAGGAGACTTTTGTGACGAAGCAGATTTTTGAATTACCTTTAAAAGAGGATGGCATACAATGGGGCTGGGAGGATAGCGAAAGGCATGGGGAGGGAAGACAAGCATGTGTTGATAGAATTGAAAGGGATGGAGATTGGTGCAAACAGAATGTGAAAATAGGAGGATGAACTCTGTTCTTCGGGCAAAGAACAGAGTTCACTTCCATAAAATATTAGCTGAAACATAGTTTTCAATTCTGTAAAAACAGTTGTAAGTAATAGAAAAAGTCACTGATTTTTTTTCTATGTAATCCTTGCTTTACGAGGAGACTTTTGTGACGAAGCAGATTTTTGAGTTACCTTTTGAGATTTGGAATGTCTGGGAGGCATTATGAAACTGGCACATAACAAGAAAAAAGATTAAAAAGTAGAAGAAATAAGTAAAAAAGAATGTAAACATGCCTGGTCAAAATATTGAAAATGTCAGGAAGGGGTGTGTGCCGAGGATTGATGGGTAGGTAGCGAGGAAGGTCAGTGTGTCACATGTGACAGGGATGGGGTTAGAAAGGAAGGGATGTTTTGTGGCCAAAATGTGGTTGTGAAAAAAAACGGGAAAAAAGTGCTGATTTGAGGTCATAACTGACACCCTTTTTTGAAATAAGTGACTTTTTTGCAAAATTTAAGTGCTGATTTGTAAGTGCTGATTTGGTTTGAAATCCGCACTTAATTTAAGTGCGGATTTGCCAGAACTGACACCCCCTAATAAAGCATTTGAAAAAAATCATGAACTTGCAACCAAAGTTGGAATACCGAATTAGTGTGACTCCGAATGGGAAGATATCAGCCACGAATATCTTTTATTTTCTAATGTTATTATCACTCATTCTGGATTTCACAATAAAATTCACACTGATACCAAGGACACCAATTTTCTTACTTTTGGTATATTCTCATATATCAAACCAATTACTGGCCAACCAATACCATCTCCAGCTAAAATCAAATTACATGGTTTATATTTTCCAGACCACCGGTGCATCATTGATTTTGGTTTGGGAAACGGTATCATCGAAACTATTTGGAATTCTTCTAAGGATAATCATCAAACAACCAAAGCTCTTCCTGGTTTAGAATCCTGTCAACATTTAACACATTTTGGTTGCTCATTTCAAATCAGTCATAAGTTGATTCAAAGAATCAATAAGGTAATGAAAGAAGGTAAAGTTAATCGATTTAAAAAAACTTTTTTTAGATCCAAAAAGTATGGGGATTAGAGTTGTCATTGAAAATTTTATATTTTTTTGTAAATTTTTAATAAATATTTTTTATGTATCAATTACCTCAACTAAAGTAATGGGCCCACGACCTTGTGTTGTATAAATGGTAATCATGATAACATTTATTTATTTCATGGGGTTCCTCCAGCCTATACCTGTGGAAAGTCCCAAACTTTTGTTTCTAGATTTGACCTGCATTTTGGCTTAAGGGATTGTCATTACTTTAAACTAGGGAAATTGATATATATTAGATATTTATTTAATAATTTACGTAATTATATTAAATTTAGATGACTTCCACCACTTACTTCAATAAAATGCAGGGGGGGGTATTGCCAAATTTTCAAATCTGACATGTGAAATTGATGACTTAGAAAAATTTTGGTGATATCCACCCCTTGCTTCAATAAAATGCAGGGGAGAGTATTTCCAATTTTTTAAAACAGATATAGAATTTTTTTGACTTGTAAATATTTTGGTGAAAATTTTTGACGAGAATGTGAAAGTAATTGTTTCCACCTTGAGCAGGTTTCTGGCTCAAAGGAATAGCAGTACCATCAACAAAACCAATACATCCTGGGAAGCCCTCTGCTTGCATAACCTGAGATGATTCAAGTTGCTCTTCTTTTGTTGGCCAGGTGAGAAGTTGAGATTACAAGGAGTTGATGGCAGTGATACATTGTTTGGTATAAGTGTTAACTGAACCATACCCTAAATCAAAGACATTTTCTAAATGTTTCAAAGCAGCTCCATTACCATTTGAACCCAAATGAAATAGTGTGATGGCCAATTGAATTGAAGGATGTTGTTGTTCTTTTTGAGAATTATTGTGAAATATGGGATGATCCTGAATAAGCTCAAGCAATTTAAGGAAACATTCCTGAGAAGTCCTGAACAGCTCTCTAAAACTGGGTGTAGATAGTTTAAGAAGTGTTTGGATGGTGTACTTGGGGGTATGAAGTACTTGAGGCTTTCTGGGAAGAAGGTAACGTTTCGTGGCCATTTTTGATAAAAAGACAAAATCTTCTTCTAGATCAGAATCAGAATCGTAATCAGAGTCCAAGAGCAGTTCAAGAGCCATGAAAGTCATTGCTTTATGTAATTTATCACGATTTGAAAGTGAGGAAGGCATAACTCTTATATGATATGATATGAAGATGTAAGTGATGTATGATGTTTTGAGTTATGAAATGTTATGCTGCGGAGTGCTGCGTATGAATGGGATGATGCTGAAAAATCAGTGAAATGGGACTTGATGGTGAAATCAGCACTTTTGGTTGAGAAAGTGCGGATTTGAGTGAAATAAGTGACTTATTTCATTTTGAAATCCACCAGTATTGGGGCTAGTGTGTTTTGGAAATCCGCACTTATTTAAGTGCGTATTTGGTCAAATTTAAGTGCGGATTTGTAAGTGCCGATTTTCCAGAACTGACACCCCCTAATATGTATATTGTCAGCCTTAATTTAGATCAAAATTTATGGGCAGTTTTATGAAGAATCTTTTGCTTTGTTTGCTGGCTTGGGTTCAATATGCAAATGTTAATATTAAATTTGATTGATATTAATGTTGACCAATACATAATGAATACACACTATGCCACTTACACTTTCCAGGCATATATACATGCAATATGCCAGTATCAAAAGTAATTTTGATCGAAATTAATGTTGGCAAGGCACCATGCATAAAAATAAGCAGTTGACTCCAGAAATTCATGATTATCATGCTCATTAGTTTTGATTGAAATTAATTTTTGATACTGGCATATTTAATGGTAGCTATTCCTGGCAAGTGTAAGTGGAATAGCATGTATTCACTATGTATTAGTCAACATTAATTTTGATTGAAATTAATATGGACATGGAAAATGAATAAAATTCCAATAAGTATAGGTAAGCTAAGAAGTTGGATTAACTGGTTTGATAAATTACACCATATAAAAATTTATGTTTTAATGCCTTGGTTAATTTCAATTAAAATTAATTTTAAGCCATTCATGTTGAATTTAATCTATGTCTGTGTAGTCCATGTGACATGGCTTGAATTGAATATTCAGGGGTCTACATAAACTTCGATCAAAATTATAAGGTTCATTGCCTCATAAATTTTGTGGTTTCTGTCAGGGATCCATGCATTGTGCCATATGATACTTGTTAATTCCAGTCAAAATTAAATTCAACACCAATATATTGAATACAAACCATGGCACTTACAGTACTTGGTCATAGCTAAAATTCAATATGCCAGTCTCAAAATTAATTTCCATAGAAATTAATCAGGATCCATGAAGATTATCAATAGTGTACAAGTTAAGTTAAAGTCATATTTTTCATCATTTTCTTGCACACATTTCTAGGTTATATCAACAATTTTTTTAAATCTTTATTATATTAATCAAAACTGTGGTAAGTTGCAAAAAGTAAGCTAATCAAAATCTCAAATTGAATATTAATGTTTTAATAATTTTGAATGTTGCTTAAGGTATTTCATTGGGTGATTTATAATAATATTTTATCAACTTACTATTCCTGTAACTTTTGAAAAGTAACAATATTGGTATAGTTAGGGACAACAATGCAATATCTTGTGCAGCCTAAGATATATTGTAAAATAAAACTATTCAATTTTTTTCCCTAGGTTATATCCAAGTTTATCAATGGTTTTATCACTGGGCCCACACCCTAGCCCAACACTCCTCCTGTAACTTAAAAAACAAATTCTTATATTAAATTCTAATGTTGCCAATTTTATATTTATAATTCATCTGTTGTTTGGTGAGGCATATCAGTATATTCATGAATCTCTCATTGTCATCTGAAAGTAAATTTAACAAATAGTTTTAAAGCATTATCCTTTTTTTTCATATAATATACTAATTAAGTGTATCTCCATTGTTTAGGAGTAAATTCTAATTTAAAAAAATTTGTATTTACCTGTGGCAATTCGCATATGGGATATAAATTTGTTATTATTTGCTTTTCACAATAAAATTCCCCAAGGAATTCCTAGTATTTTCTGTTAGCTACATCAAATTTTGCTTTAATATAAACAGATTGTGATATAGAATGTTACTTAGTTTACCCCACTATGAATAATGCATGTTAAAAAAAAGCTCAAATAATATATCATCCCCCTCTTTATGTTTTCTGTTTCTTTCATCCTCACTTTAATTTTAATCTTATTCAATTTTTTATCCTATTAAATTATCAACTTTAATTTTCTTGAATAGAGTTTCTTATAATTATTCATCATATTAAATCATACTTTTTTTATATCAAATACTTTTTTTCAATATTCATTAATCAATATGTCTAGTATTCAAAATCCTACACCTCCACTTTGTATGTGTATCATGTTCCTCTCTCTTAATTTATATATTTCACTTATGTTCTATATATTTTTTTTTCAAAAAATTTATTTTCCAGTGCCAAATGTTTTCTATCCCTCTCTCAGATTGATACTCGCTTTGAAGCTTTTGAGCTTGCACCATGTCTGCCACATGGCATGGCACCTATCCCTCCTGTACTTAGCAATGAGAGGCAGGAAATAACAAACGTTCAGTATCACAATTTACTTGAATTGGCTAGAGATATAACGGAAGAAATTGTCAAGATCCTTAACAATAATCCTTCTCCTTCATATTTATCTAACCCTTGTAACAACTTACTCCAATATGTGAAAAACCTTGAAAAATGTATGTTCTTCACTTTTTTTGTCTCCTTTTAAATTAGTAGATAAGATTATTAAAAAAAAATTTCTTCATATATATTTGTAGCTGACAAGGAGGGTGTGATTCCTCCTGATTATGTCATTGTCATTAAGGATGATGACAAGACAGATGAACCATTAGCTTCAACTCATGCTTTAACTTCTAAGGAAAATATTAAAACAACTGTTATCCGCTCCAAGAAAAAGATTTTATCCCAAGGCTCCTCTTTTGTTCAACATATTAAACCGGCTTCTGCTAATGATTTTTCTGATGTATCAAATAATAAATCTCAAAAAAAAGCAAAGGCTTTAGTAATGAGTATATTCTTGTTTCCTTTTTTTATTGTTATTCTTTTATCTTTTAAATTCTATCATATATGTCTTTTATTGCTTACATATTGTACTTTTTATCTTTCTTTTGATATTTTGTACCAGAAGCTCACATACTGTAGATTGTTCCATCCATAAATGCCCTCTCCATGATGAAGATGATGAAAAGGGAAATTAAAAAAGCAATGATTAACTGTCAGAATATGAAGTTATGCTTGCTCAACAAAACAAGCAAACTTTAAAATCTTCTTTAAGACATGACAATATGTTTGATAAAGATAATGATTCAAACAGCTCATCACCAAATCCCTTCATTTCTAAGAAGCAATACCCATTACCTCCTAAATTACCTACTTTGACCTCTTTGAAAGCTTCTCTACCATTGAAATCAACTCCAATCAAGATATCAAACAAACCTCTAACTTATTCACCCTCAGTTCTAAAAGACTCTGATTTGCAGGAGGAATTCTGTAAAATTCATAAATTTTATAAAGGTAGAATCAGCACAGCAAAGGTCCTTAGTTCGTGGTTGGAAATTGTTACTCTTCTCAAATTTTTCTCTTCTACTTCTTCCCGAGAACCCATGTTATATATTCCAATGTTTACTTTTCATTGGGAAAAATCTTGTGGAGAAGATTGGCTTTCAAAACTTACTGAGTTATGTAAGTTACCATAATTTTTAGTCTTAAATTTTTTCTATTACTTATTTTTTTTCCTTTTGTAGCAAATATTTTTTTAGAGATGGATAGCTCACAGCTATGGGTACTCAATAATATTGATTTCAAAAAAATGGAAGATTTATGTGATCCTGATGGTTTAAATACTGAAATTCCTTCCTAAACAAAGAAAACGGATTACCGTTAATCCAATCTTATCCAAATGCTCATGAGATTAATGATCCCAAGTGATCACTTCCGTTCTTCATGGGTATCTCTTATATCATCTTCACTTTATCTGACTTCACATGAGTTTAGACAGCTTCCATAACATCAAAAAATTAACTCAGATTGTCCAATTGAACGTGGTCTTCAGCTTCTAGCTCACCTTTCAAATCTGAAGAGGCTGATTCCTGATGGCTTAGAAGTTGGTCCCACTCCACTTCAAATCCATGATATATCAATGTCAACTCTTCTTCAAATCAGCAACATTATCATTGATATAATTATGTCAATTATCATTCTTAAATCAAAATATTGGGCTTCAAAAATATCAAGTGGTAAGACTAGCAAAGCTCAACAATAGAGTCAGAAAAACAAAAATACTCAACTTACTATAATCGAACAGAAACAAAAGGCTGCACTAAACAAGATAAATTCTGAATACTCCCACCACCAATATCAATCTTTCACATTCTATATAATAGGGGGTGTCAGTTCTGGCAAATCCGCACTTACAAATCCGCACTTAAATTTGACCAAATCCGCACTTAAATAAGTGCGGATTTCCAAAACACACTAGCCCCAATACTGGTGGATTTCAAAATGAAATAAGTCACTTATTTCACTCAAATCCGCACTTTCTCAACCAAAAGTGCTGATTTCACCATCAAGTCCCATTTCACTGATTTGTCAGCATCATCCCATTCATACGCAGCCCTCCGCAGAATAACACTTCATAACTCAAAACATCGTTCATCACTTACATCTTCATATCATATCATATAAGAGTCATGCCTTCCTCACTTTCAAATCGTGATAAATTACATAAAGCAATGACTTTCATGGCGCTTGAACTGCTCTTGGACTCTGATTCCGATTCTGATCTAGAAGAAGATTTTGTCGTTTTATCAAAAATGGCCAGGAAACGTTACCTTCTTCCCAGAAAGCCTCAAGTACTTCATACCCCCAAGTACACCATCCAAACACTTCTTAACCTATCTACACCCAGTTTTAGACAGCTGTTCAGGACTTCTCAGGAATGTTTCCTTAAATTGCTTGAGCTTATTCAGGATCATCCCATATTTCACAATAATTCTCAAAAAGAACAACGACATCCTTCAATTCAATTGGCCATCACACTATGTCGTTTGGGTTCAAATGGTAATGGAGCCGCTTTGAAACGTTTAGAAAATGTCTTTGATTTAGGGTATGGTTCAGTTAACACTTATACCAAACGATGTATCACTGCCATCAACTCCTTGGAATCTCAACTTCTCACCTGGCCAACAAAAGAAGAGCGACTTGAATCATCTCAGGTTATGCAAGCAGAGGGCTTTCCAGGATGTATTGGTTTTGTTGATGGTACTACTATTCCTTTGAGCCAGAAACCTGGTCAAGGTGGAAACAATTACTTTGACCGTAAAAAGAGGTAGATTATTTTTAACTCCTTTCATCCTCCTTGAAACTAACACAAACAAATATATCTTCTTTATAGATATTCAATTAACGTTCAGCTTATATGTGACGTAAACAAAAAATTTATATCATTCTTCGCTGGCTATCCTGGCTCATGTCATGACTCCTACGTCTTCCAAAGAATGCATATTTCAAATGAACCTGAAAAATTCTTTGATGAAAATCAGTATCTTCTTGCAGATTCTGCTTATGTGAATGGAAAGTATGTACTTCCTGATTTTCGGGGAGCAGCTTCAGAAGACAGTCAAAATGCCAAATTCAACAATCATTTGGCAAAGTCAAGAGTCCGTATTGAACATTCTATTGGAATCTTGAAAGGCCGTTTTTCTAGTTTAAGGGAATTAAGAAGTCCTCTTAGAAATAAATCTGAAATGGAGGCGGTGATCAACTGGATTCTGTGTTGCACTATACTTCATAACCTACTTGCTGACCTCAAAGATCAATGGTTAGAGCTGTATGAAGATGAACAAGTTGATTCACCTCCGACTATATCCAACACTTCTATTTCTCAATCAACTAGTATAAGGGCGAAAATCCTTCCAATAACACTCCAACATTTTTCAACGCAATTTTAATTTTTTTCTCTTTCTCTTCAAATTATCAATTTGCATGTATTATTCACTGAGAATGGTAAATTTTTTTGCATATTTTTTTGGTTTTTGAATTTGCTGTTAAAGTCTTATTTTTTTTTCTCTCTGTGTTTTCTTTCATCAACTCAACATGAAATCGTATATTTTCAGCAAACACCACACAATATAGGGGGAGGACTTGCTAGCAAGTCCGCAACTTGAAGTCAGATGGAAATCAGATGGAACTCAGACTGAAGTAATACTGAACTTTCACTTGAAGTATCACACAAATAACAATGGATCTATATTGAAAACATAGTGAAAGTGTGAGGATAACTGAATGGAAGCCAGAAAAAATCATTCCATTAGTCTACTCAATGCAAAGTATTTTTTGAAACAGCCTATTAAAATAATACTTTATTAAATTAAGTTGATCAATAAAGATTGATTGACAATATTGCAATTCTTAAATACAATAATTTTATTAAAAAAATTCAGATTACATATAAAAAAAATCAGTGACTTTTTCTATTACTTACAACTGTTTTTACAGAATTGAAAACTATGTTTCAGCTAATACTTTATGGAAGTGAACTCTGTTCTTCGCCCGAAGAACAGAGTTCATCCTCCTATTTTCACACTCTGTTTAAAAAGAATAAAATGACTTACCTGGAGAGATGAGTTGAGAAAAAAGAAATATAAGTGAATGGAAGTGAACTCTGTTCTTCGCCCGAAGAACAGAGTTCATCCTCCTATTTTCACACTCTGTTTAAAAAGAATAAAATGACTTACCTGGAGAGATGAGTTGAGAAAAAAGAAATATAAGTGAATGGAAGTGAACTCTGTTCTTCGCCCAAAGAACAGAGTTCATCCTCCTATTTTCACACTCTGTTTAAAAAGAATAAAATGACTTACCTGGAGAGATGAGTTGAGAAAAAAGAAATATAAGTGAATGGAAGTGAACTCTGTTCGGTTTGGGACTAAGGCTGGAGAGAGGGGTGAGGAAGGGTGTATGGGGTAGCGAAAAGGTTGGGAAAGAGTTGGAAGGGAAGATTAAGGGTTCCGAGGCATTTTAAATGAAGAAAAGGGTCTGGGAGAGGTTGAGAGGGGTGAAATGGGGATCAAAAGAGGATGGCATACAATGGGGCTGGGAGGATAGCGAAAGGCATGGGGAGGGAAGACAAGCATGTGTTGATAGAATTGAAAGGGATGGAGATTGGTGAAAACAGAATGTAAAAATAGGAGGATGAACTCTGTTCTTCGGGCGAAGAACAGAGTTCACTTCCATAAAATATTAGCTGAAACATAGTTTTCAATTCTGTAAAAACAGTTGTAAGTAATAGAAAAAGTCACTAATTTTTTTTATATGTAATCCTTGCTTTACGAGGAGACTTTTGTGACGAAGCAGATTTTTGAGTTACCTTTTGAGATTTGGAATGTCTGGGAGGCATTATGAAACTGGCACATAACAAGAAAAAAGATTAAAAAGTAGAAGAAATAAGTAAAAAAGAATGTAAACATGCCTGGTCAAAATATTGAAAATGTCAGGAAGGGGTGTGTGCCGAGGATTGATGGGTAGGTAGCGAGGAAGGTCAGTGTGTCACATGTGACAGGGATGGGGTAAGAAAGGAAGGGATGTTTTGTGGCCAAAATGTGGTTGTGAAAAAAAACGGGAAAAAAGTGCTGATTTGAGGTCATAACTGACACCCTTTTTTGAAATAAGTGACTTTTTTGCAAAATTTAAGTGCTGATTTGTAAGTGCTGATTTGGTTTGAAATCCGCACTTAATTTAAGTGCGGATTTGCCAGAACTGACACCCCCTAATCAATGGTGTTTGTGGTTTATTTCCGAGCTCTCAAGATCATAGATTGGATTCAGCAGCTGATTTCTTGGAGGTGATATCAGAAATTAAGTTTCTTATTTTACATGAAAAAAAAATCATTTGATGGAGGAAATAATTTGGAAAAATTTAAATAACTATATTTTAACTTTAATAAAACCTTTTATATGGAAGTGTGATCCATTTCCTTTAAAATTTGATACCCCAAGTCCTCCAGGAAGTTCAAGGGCTATTTATGCAGACTTTATTAATCACTGGAGCTCCATTCAGCCATTATCACCTTTTTTGCAAAATATACACCACGGGAAATCAGGGGGTGAACTGCTAGCAGTTCCCTCTTTTTGAAACTTTCAGGAAGAGGTTGGGAAATTGTTGGGGAAATGTTTTGAAAGAATTAGGAAACTGTTTTTAAATTATATGAAAAAATTTTGAAAAAAAAGTTGGCCCTAAATTGAGCCTCAATTTATCCCTTCTTGAGCAGAGCTTTGGATTTAAGTTTAGCATCAGTTGGAACAATTTTCAGCAATGGTTGAGCCACAACACTTAACATACCATTATATTAAATTTTATATATAGATCCATTTAATGTTGGGAGGTCAGGTTTGATATTAGTAGAAATATCTTAAATGACACATAGTATACTAGGTCTGGAATATTATTTCAATTATCAATTTTATTTCCCCAAATATATAAAAAAGAATACTATTTAAGTCCTTTTCAAAAATTTTATTAATAAAAATATAACTCTGTAAAAATATTTGCACATAATTTTAAATTTTCTAGACAAAAGTTGATATTGAGCCCTTATCAATAGAAATTTCTCATTGTTCCTTGGAATAAAAAAGTATAAGACAATGTTCAAAAAATTTAATGTAGGAGAAAAAATATATAAATTTTTTATAAGGGGAAAAAATACTAATGTATTTTTTAAAAAATTTACACTATTTAAGAAGCTAATTTTAATATATTGGCACAAAACTTAGGCTCTAAAATAATGCACTTTTTTAATTATTTGTCTGTATTTAGTTATTATTAAAAAGGGAGTCAACATTAATTATTAACATACATGAAATATTCAATTTTGAATATTCATCCGATATTATATATATTCTCTACTTTATTCTCTTTCAAAACTTTACTCTAACCCTCTCTATCTTTAAACTACCACCATCACCATAAAATTCATTGAATTAAAATGTCATATTTAAGATGCATTGGACAATTCTCTTTAAATTTTAAACCTATTTTTCCAAAAGAAAGATCTGTATTTGATTAAGTATCCACTCCAGTTATTATGCAACAAGGAAGATCTTTAGTTCATGTTTTTGGATTATTCAAAGAAGGAGAAGCAAAACCTATTGGTGATCTTTCTAACGAACAGAGCAGCCAAATCGGACAACTACCTGGAGAAATTGGATCTGGATCTCAAATTTTAACTGAGGAAAGGGCTTTAAATCCCCAAATACCTTATTATTTTTGCTCTTACTTGGTTCTACTATTAAAGAGGCAGTATAGAATTTCTGGCTTCCTTTTTTTTTGACTGATTTTATTAGTCAGGCTAACGAAGTATTTCTAAATGCTCAAAGTGATTTGACACCAATTCCACACTACAATCCAGCCGTCTTCTTCAATATTCCTCATTCTTGTATTCACACAACTTCTGAAATTTCTGGGACAACGGATAATCAAATGGCAAATCTATCTATACGTGGTATGAAAACAACTCTGAAAATGCATAAGATTCAAGCTATCAATTTTATGATAGACAATGAAAATGACTTATCCGAAAAGTTAGAAAACCTGTGGAGGCATGCAGAAAAAAGCTGTCTGAGAGTGGGTTTTAATAATTATTATGAACAATTTCTTGAAGAAAAGTTATCCTCTGAAGGAATCGGTTCAATTCTAGCTGATGATATGGGCTTGGGAAAGACCCTCTCAACTCTTGGCCTAATTACTGCAACTGAATGTGAAACCAGACGATTCCAACTCTTGGGTAGTGGAAAAGAGAAAGATAGGACATCAGCAACTCTCATCATTTGCCCACTTGCAACATTATCAAACTGGGTCAATGAAATATGAATTCACTTTGAAGATAATGCACTACCTTTCAAGGTTCTTTATGGGAAGGATTAAAAGAAAATTAATTTTGAGGAGCTTCAGAACCAACTAGTTGTTTTGACTACCTATGAGAAAGCAAGTCCATCTTCTTCAAAGAAAACTCCTCAACCTATTCCGCCAGTAACTCATAAACTAATTTGGTACAGAATAGTTTTAGATGAGGCTCAGTAAGCATTCATTTGAATTACTAATAATTTTGAACATAATATTATAAAAGCTGATGAAATTTTTAACATAATTTAAAAGTTTAATCAAGAATCCCCAGTCTCACAAGAATCAGAATATATCGGCCTTGGAGGCTGAGTATTAACTATGCTTGACAGGGACACCACTTCAGAACCGGACAACTGATCTTCAAAGCCTTATATCATTCCTCAGAATCAAAAGATGGCAAGAAAACTGGTTGTGGATCAATTTTCTTATGAATGGCTTAAACAGAGGAAGCTCTAGCTCAATAAAATTGATAAATACTCTCATGAATGTCATCTGCCTGCGGAGGACAAAAGAAGCAATCTTATCACTTCCTCAAAAAATTGAGCAAGGAATATCTGTAGAATTATCAGAACCTTGGCACTCAAAACTTACGAAGCTTCAAGAAAGTTTTTCTGAGTATTATGGGCCTTCTCGAAACACCAACCTCCCTTGGGACTCAGCTGAGTTACTCCGAGAACTGTCAATTTTACAGCAATTTTGTATCCACCCTGTCTACGAAAACCCAGATCAACCTCCAACATTTCCTTTCACATGGAAACATTCAGCAAAGATTATACATCTAATCGGTCATTTAGAAATTTTCTTAAGGGGAGAATGGGGGATAATTTGTCCCAAGGCTGTTATATTTTCAGAATATGCGGACTTTTTGGAAATGTAAGGAATTCTATTAATTATCTCAATAACTTATTTTTAGCTTAAAAAAATTTCAATATTCTATCCATTGAAAAAGTATAAAAAAGGCTTTAGATGAACATGGAATTAGCTACACAGAGCTTGTAGGAAAGTTGAGCATGAAAAAAAGGATGAAAATCTGGACAAATTCAAAAATGATGAAAGATGTCAAGTTTTTCTTGGTAAAATCAAGGCTGAAGGAGTTGAAATACACTTGAGGTGTGCACAAAATGTATATATAATGGTAAGTCAAAGAGTCTTATATTGAAATAGAAAAGTTTGAAAAGAGAATTTGTTTTAAATATTGAAACAGGAGCCTAATTGGAATCCAGCAATTGAACAGCAAGCAGTTGATTTTCTGTATAGAATGGGCCAACAAAATGAAGTTCATGTACTCAAGTATTTTTTAAGAAGAAGTATTGAATTCAGCATTTATAAGATACAAAGAAAAAAGATTGAGCTATCAATGTATGTGAAATTTTCTTTATATAAAGTTGCATCATAGCTAAAAATATTTATCTGTTCTAATTTTTAAGGTTAAGTGTCCCAAACATTGGAAATGAGGAATATGAGTCTGCTAGATTATTGATTAGGGAATTCATCAATAACTCACATTATAATTTGAAATTTGTTCAAGTATGTAGGAAATGTTTATTGAGGCTTGACAATTAAGAAGTCTTAATTGTTGAGGATTAAGAGAAGCGAGATATAATGAAGAATAGCAGTCACTTGGCAAACCCCTGGGGACTGGAAAAGAATTAAAGTGAGTCTCGATTGAGGATACCAAATTTAATCTATCATATAATGCCAAGTTCTTAAGTATTTCTCCTGAATAAGAGGAAGATTCTCAGATTTGAATGTGTTTCTGGTCGAGATTTAGTGCAAGTCTTAAGAATTCTTCAGATCTGCATGGCAATAAAATCCGCTTAAAAGAACCTTCATCATCGATTTCGGTGTCTGAGCAACATTTGACGTTTTTGAAAAGATTCTCATAGGTTTCACCACTTGGAAGTTGTTTAAGAAGGTGAGTTTGGTTAATAGAATTCTGAAAAAGATTGTCAAATTTATATAAGCTTGTGTAAAAAAAAGAGATAAAAATATTAGTTCTTACTTTCTTTTTTATTCTATATTTATACTTTCTTATTTTAAATATTTCACAGAAACTATCAGAATCTTTTCCAAGTTGTAATTTATCATCATAACCTATAAACCAGCGGTGAAGAACACCCATTTGATTTAGGTAGGAATTATGAGTAGAGTCCATTGAATAAGAAACCAAATAATTATTTTCCAAAGCTTTATCCCAGTGCTTAATGATAATTTTTGCCAAAACTTGATTCCACTCGTGAAACCAATCAAGATTCCAACCGAAAGTTTTTCCAGGAAAGTTGCATTGAAGAATAAAGTGGATAAAAGCATTGTGGAATATATAAGGGATTTGTTCAGAAACACGGTAATTTTGTTCAGGATATGGCATATTAATATCAATGTTGAGAGAGCTTATATTGATCAATAAAAACTTATGTAGTTGTTCTTCGGTGGGTTCAGCTTCCATTCATTAGACTGAGTTGAAGAATTCAAAAGAACACGACGAAATTGTAAATAGAGCTGCAAAAATGAGAAGTTGATCAAGGGAGTATCTCATTGAATCTTTTATTTAGTACATGGGTATTAGTAGGTATTTTTCTGAGGAAAATAAGTACAACTATAGCTCATCTTATACGTTATGAAAAGCAAAATGTACAAAAATATAAAATTTTGAAAGGATATGGCAACAAAAACACTACTATAATAAATTTTTTATTTTGAAAATAGTTAATAATGAAGAGTTGAGTGGACGGACAGATGAGCTTTCTCATGAATATCTTTCTCTATAAAATATGGATATCTATGTATGTTCAAAATTAATTCAAAAGGAAATAAATCAGCTGTAATAGAAAATTATTGCATGATAAACGGGTAAACATATAATTCAGAATCATTTTTATTTTCCAACTTATTTTGATAATATTTTAATGCAAATAATGACCTTATTTGAGCTTGTTGATTGTGCTGACAAAAATATTTTAAAAATTTAGATTAACACCTTATTAGTATGTATATATTTTATTTACCAAGATTACTCGGAAACCATACCAATTTTTTAGAGTTTGGAATAAGCAACTTAATGTAAAAATTCTGTTTTATGGATTCTGGAAGCTTTACTTTGATGACCTCTTAGATTTGAAAATTTTAAAATAATATATTTTGTTGAAAAAATATTTATTTTTCAGACTGTAATTTTATATTGTGAAAAATAAATATTATAAATTTTTTTATATCTTATAGTGATTATTAGTGAAAACCTTTCTGTTACTTGGCAGAATTTTATTAATTCAGGTGATTGCAGAAAAAAAAACGGCAACACTTAAATAACTTTATTATTATAAATTAAATAATATTATTTTGATTCAAGTTATATCATAGTTTCTCCTACATTAAAAAATGCGATCACTTTGTATTCTCTTATAGTATTATGCTTTGTGCAAAATAAGCTGTTTGATAAACATGTATGCAACATTGTAAAATGTAGCGAGTCCAAAACATTTTGCTGATGCACAGTATGGATACCTACTTAATGCATGGTTGATCTGCATGAAACAAACATTCAAATAAATCCATGGTAACCAACTTGTTGATAAACTTCTTGAGACGTTATGGTAAGGTAAACTCTTACAGTTGCCTTGCTGTAAGCAGAATCCGGAGGAGATATGTGGATTTAGTGGAAAACCCCATCCTTCCAACAAAAAGAACAAAGTAGGTGTTCTAAATCACTAAGCTACCAAGTCTATTTAGATATGATGTAATATAATATTATGAAACTCTGAAAATTTAACGGTTATTGAGATTTAATGATTGTGGCTGTTGAGAAAAGAAATACTGATAACAACAATTAAGGTGTACCAGTGAAAGATCTGAAAAGATTGACTTTTATATTTTTATAATAATTTGAGTTTTTATGAGACAGCAATAATCAAGTCCCAGTGATGAAGACCTTTCTAAAGATACCCTGTATGAATTGTGATTTAAGTTGTTGAGTAGTATTTCTAAAATGTTATATATAAAATATAAAGTTATAAGGGTATTACAATTTTTATTTAACTTTTTAGTAATAAGAAATGAGACCGTGGTGGTTAAAGGTTAAGCTGTATGATGTATGATGATTGTAAGATGATGCCCAATTTTGAGTCTGAGAGGCTCTTAAGTATACCTAGTCACGTGCCTAAGTTTCCCCTCCAGAGCTCAGCCTGAGCCCATCCGGAGCCCGTACAGAGCTCATACGGAGTCCAAGCGGAGTCCAAGCGGAGTCCGTCCAGACCTCCGGACTCAATTTGAACCTTTAAAACTATAATAAAAAATCTAGAAAAATTACACATGATAGAGCCACTTCCTTTTTACTTTCCCGACTAATTTTTTTAGCCTGTGCAGCTCTAATCACCCCGTGAAAATTCATAGAAGTTAAGTATTTTTCTAAAAACGTAAATATTTCTATAAAACTTTAAAATTCATTTAAAAATATAAGAAAAATAGTAAAAATTCTGGGAAAATTTCTCAAGGTTCTCGAGTAACTCGACTTGATACTTATATACTTTTCAGACTGTAAAAATAAATTTTCTCTGTAAAATAAATTGTTTTCGCGTAGGCATTTGCTTTTGACCAATTTCTTCATATTTAAAACTCAAATAAATTAAATAAAACCCTTGTATAAAAAATAATAGCGCCAATTTTATACACCGTAATAACTCCATTTATGTATTTAGGTGCCATACTAAACTTTAGGCTACCACATCCTCCCTCCAATTATGAATGTCCCCATTCTTAAAACTTTGCATAAGTGATTGAGCACGATATTCATCTTTAACCTTCAACCACCATCTCCTTCAATCAACTTTAAAATTCATCTTCATAATTATGTTTTCCAAAGAACTTGTCGCTCCATGTGAACTTTGCGCTTGCTACCAGGTACCTTGTTTAATGTCCAACCCTAATCTTCTGGGCAGAACCGCTTGCGACTTATGCTGTGTGAAAAAACTCAAATGTAACCGGCCAATAGTTCCTTCTAAGACAGATGTATATTTAGGACCAGCAGCTCTCCCTGATCCCACCACTTCTAAAAATCAATCAAAAATTCCTGTCTTCTCAAAACAAATAAGATCAAAAACAGCTTCAACATCAAAAGTTCAGTCTTATTCAGCGGATCCCAGCCTAATTTTGCCTTCACAAGATCCTAATCCTATAACGCCAGTGCCCCCAACCAACTTTGCTGAGACTATGTTTCCTGGCTCTAAATGTAAGACCCTATTATCTTACTAAAAAAAAACTTTTAATCAAAATTGACTAAACCTATAACTTAATAACATGTTTGAACTTCTAGCTGTCGAAATAACCTACACTGATGACATTGGCAAAGTGAAGACGGACAATATTAATCATTATCCAAATTTTAATCGCTATCTTTTTCTTGACTTTACAAATGATTTGAATCAAAAAATGCTGGCCTATTTTCAAGAAACTCCAGCTAATAACCATGAAGACCTCATGAAAAGAAGAATTTTAATGCAAATCTTTGATAATGATGTTGAACAATTTCAAATAAATTATCTTTTCTAACATTATAACTTGATAAAATTTTGTTTTAGCTTGGTCTTCTTTAACTTAAAAATAAATGTTGTTTTCTTTCTTCTCTGGCTTAACATAACATAAATAATAAATAATATAAATCTTGTGATGATTCCACTACTGAGAGAAAGGTTTGAATCCCTTCAGACTCCCATATACCAGTCTTCCTTCTTGTCACAGCATTGAGAGAGTGGATCTTCCTAAGAGCGGAATACTCCTGATTCCAACCTCATAGGGCCCCCACTGAGCCAAATTCTATGATTCCGATCTCGCCATAAGGTTCTCCAAGCTTCACACCAAAAATGGCTTAACACTGAGGCACTAAAAATCATTCCCTAAAATCCAACTACCATCCTAACTTTTGATTCCTTCATCACAATTTCAACCATTGCTAAATAGCAACCTATAAACTACTTTTGCCAGGCTTCCAAAAATAATAATATTAACTTTAGACCATGTTAAAGCGCCACAAATTTCACCTAATTAACCATTATGCTTTCCTTAGCATCATCATCACCTAAAATTTTAACCTCCTAAAGCTTATCATCACCCAATTCCAGATATGATTGAATAACCAGTTTAGAGTCTTAGTGGACAGTGATAAATTAAAAGATTAAATTGAGTTATCCAAACAAGATTGACATTCCAGTTTAAAGTCTTGGTGGACCAAACATATAATCTATTGCCAGTTTATGGTCTTGGTGGACCAAAGATTGTTTAAGTGCATAAATAACTTGAAATATTCCTAAGTAAGGCCCAGGCTTGACCAAAGATTGAATAAACTTGATAATCCAGTTTAATGTCATAGTGGACCAAACATTTTATCGACAAGAAATCCAGTTTAAGGTCATGGTGGACCATGAATGTTGAATTTTCCTGAAGATATTAATTTTCCAGTTTAAAGTCATAGTGGACTAAAACAATGAATGAACTACCAGTTTAAAGTCATGGTGGACCAAAAATTTGATTGATAAGAAATGAAATATAGTTTAAGGTCATGGTGGACCCAACAACTTGATAATAGTCCAGTTTATGATCTTTAAGGACCTAACAACTTCTCTATCCTAGAACTCTTCTCCAAAAATATCCATAAAATCTTGAACATCCTTGAAATTAAGTTTAAAGTCTTGAAGGACTAACAGCTCCAATATAAATTTTTTAATGAAAGTCTTGAAAATTAGCCAGTTTAAAGTCTTGGAGGACTAACAGCTCCAAAATTCGTATAAAACCCTTAGGGAAAGTCTTTAACAGTAGCCAGTTTAAAGTCTTGGAGGACTAACAGATATCTTGAAGTAAAATCCCATAGGTTTTGAGCTCCCCTAGACCCTGTTTCCTGTCTTAACTAAATGAATAAAACTAAAAAGAATGAAGACTGAAAAATAAAACTAAGAAATATAATAATAATTTTGATTTAATTTATTTATTTTATTTATTTTATTTTTTTTTATTATTTTATTTTTATTTATTTATTTTTATTTTTATTTATTTTTAAATTTTAATTTGTTTTTAATTTAAAATAAAAGATTTTAGAAAAGATAGTTTTAAAATAAAAGTTAAAATTTAATTTTTAAAGAAAGATAAACAAATGTGAAAAGAGAGATAAAAAAAGTGATAAAAAAGAATTATCAAAATTAAAATTTTAAAAGATGCCCCCAGGCCATTTGATGAGCCTTACCCTCAACATCATACCCACATCCAAGTGCAACTTGATGTGGTTACACAATTTTGAGAAAGTGAAAAGAAAAGAAAATAAATGAAAGTTTTTTAGAAGATAATTTTATAATGATGATCCCTGGGTGGGCTCCCTCCAATTTATAAAAATGATTAGAGACCACCAGTGAGCATCACCTTTGCAATAATTTTTAATATATATTTAAAGGAAAGAGATCACATTCTAACATAAAAAAATCAAAATCAAAAATAAAAAAATCTTGAATCTGGCATTGAGAGCAGTGTCTCTTGATTTGTTCCAGTTTATAGTCTTAGTGGACTTCCTATAATTAAAGACAAAGCCAGGATTCAACTAGAAACAGGGAAAATTTTGGAAAAGAATATTATGGGGTAATTGTGTATCAAGCAGCCAGCCCATCAATTACCCCCACACTTACCAATATTTAAATTAAGAAGGTTCCCCTGTGAACACTTCTTCCAATAAATTTTTTTTAAAATTTTCCAACACTATCTTCACCCATATTTTAAGAATTTTAAATTTCAAAAATTTCAAAGAAGGTTTTCTTGCATTTCGTTAAGTTTCATCACAGTTTTCTCGCCCATATGCAGTGTAACAACAGTAAAGTATTTTGATAAAAAGAAGATAGTTTATCCTTGTTGCGGAGGTTGATAAGATTTTTATAAACATCATAGTTTATCCTGATTGCGGAGGGATCCATAAAATTTCATAAATGTCATAGTTTATCCTTGTTGCGGAGTGAGACTTCGGCACTCCTGGTGCCTCTAGGATAGAACCGTTTCACTTGATCAGCCGCTACCCTCTTCTTTAATTCAACTCCATCAACCTCTTCTAACACATATGAACCGCCGGAAACTTGCTCCTTGATTTTATACGGTCCATTCCACCTATCTGCAAACATCTTTCCCCACTGACTTTCCAAACTCCTATTATACACCAAGACCATATCTCCTGGGTTCAAAGGTTTTCTTAATTGTTGTACCAACCGCTCATCCCAATATCTAACTGATTGATTTTGGATCTTTATCATCCGGGAATATGCCTTTTCTAAATATTCTTCTTTCTTTTCTAGCTGCATAATTCTTGCACACAATAATTCATCAGTAGTTTTGACCGTGTCCCAGTCAACTCCAAGATATGATTCAGCTTTTAAATCAACCGGTAAAACTGCTTTCTGCCCAAAAACAAGTTCATAAGGTGAAAATCTGGTAGTCCTTTTGGCAGTGATTTGATCAGCAAATAAAACTAAAGGTAAATAGTGCCTCCACTTTTTGGCACTTGTCCCACACATTTTAACTAAAGCATCCTTAATAACTTGATGCCCTCTTTCAACCATGCCTTCAGCTTCAGGATAATATGGGGTCCCTACCCTAACCTTTGATCCAATTTTAGATACAGCCTCTCTAAACTCAGCCCCAAATTCAGGACCTCCATCTACCGTCACCAATTTCAACACTCCATATCAATACACCCAATTATTTAACAAAAATTCTGCCACATTTTTGGAAGTCAAATTAATAAGAGGTGCTGTCTCTACCCAACCAGATAAGTTGTTTCTGGCTACAATTAAATATTTATACCATCCTTCTTTGATATGAACGGCATCCAAACTGAATCTCCCAAAGAGTGTACTTTCTCCGGTAGCGCGTCCAGGTTCTTTTGGCCTTAAATAACTTTGTCTTTGACATTATTCACATGACTGAACCCACTGTTTAACAGCCATCTTCATGCCAGGCCACCAAAATTGATCAGAAATTCTTCTAAACATTTCTCCAACGCCTCTATGCCCAAGATCTTCATGCAGTGATTTCAAAACTAATTGTTGCCCCTTCTGTTGAGTTATAACTACTTGAGGATTTGGATACCTTCTCCTCATTAAAAGTTGACCAGATAGGTAAAACGTAGATGACTTCCTCTTGATAGCCACCCATTCATTGTCTTCACAATCTTCTGGCCTCTCTCAAGTCAACAAAAATTTGACTAACAAAAAATAAAAACCAGTCTGACCCCAAACTTCATCCTGAAAATTGATTAATATAACATCAATAGGGACTTCTTTATCACCAATATCACCTGCACATGAATGAGAAAATAATCGTTGACACCTAAATAAATCTTTAATTGAGCTATGCCGACATTTTTCTTCTGAACCTTTGGATCCTTCGTAAACTGTATTCAAAAATACCTCTTTCTCTTTATCCACCTTTTTATTTAAATTCTCTAATTCTCCAACATATACACCATTCCTTAACTTACTACTATCCCACACTACCAATCCATCTTCCACTACATACACCACATCTTCTTCTACCTCCTTTCTACCAAATTTATCTACAACTTTTTCCAAAACCTTTATTAACATAAAAACTATTTTCCAGTTTTTCCTCTTGGTGGAGGTCATCATAACCATAATCTAAACACAATAATCCTGCCAGTTTAACCTCATGGGGGAGGTATGGAAAGTCTTCAGCTCCTTTAGTGCTGGCTTTGATAATAGGTATATCTTCATTGATCTCTTCTAAATCTGAATCTTCTTCAGTGGGTGGTCTCTTTGATAAACCATCTGGCATAGTAAAAGTCTTACCAGGCTTATGAACTAAATCAAACAAAAAATTTTGAATAAAAGCTACCCATCTCCTCATGGGTGCGTTTGGTAAACCTGGGGAATTAATCATCTGTATTAACGATTTTGCATCCACTTGCAACTCAAAATGTTGCCCCCACAAAATATGCTGAAGTTTCTTCAGTATTTTCGCCACACCACATAATTCCAATTTTGGTTGAGAATATCTTGATTCCACCTCAGTGAATACTACAGATTCATACCTAACTGGCCTGATGTAACCAGCTTTATCCATCTGAGACAAAACAGCCCCAGCTGCAACCTGACTTGAATCAACTGCTAAATAAATTCTGCCAGCATCTTTTCCATAATCCAACTTTTGCAGGACTAAATCCTTCCCCACAACCTCCTTCAACTTCACAAACGCCTTCTCACACTCTTCATCCCATTCCCAGTCTGCATCCTTTCTCGTTAACCATCTCAATGTAGCTGCCAATGAAGAAAAGGCCTTAATAAACATTCTAACATATACGCAAACGCCTAAAAACCCTCTAACTTCAGTCGTATTCTTGGGTCTTGGCCAGGACTGAATTTTGTTAACTTTCTTCTTGGACATAATCCTACCCCCTCTACATACCACATGGCCTAATATTTCTAAGGCTGGCACACAACATGAAAATTTTGAACCTGAAATAGTTAAACCAGCCTCTTCAATTCGAAACAAGATTCTTTCTAATGTAATTGCAAACTCCCAAATGAATTTGCGTATCCCGGGATTCTCTTCCAACACCTTTTTATCATAGTCGGTTGTTGGTCCCTTAATTCCTCCATCATCTATAAAGATTCCAGCATATTGTGGAATTTCGTCTTGAAGGATCCAAGCCATCTGAGCTTGATAAACTGCAACCGAATTTGTTGCTGCTTGAGGTAATCTTGTTAACTGTAAACGTCCTAGTGGCCTATCAAATGTAGTGAGAGGCCTTGAGTCCGGATGTAACCCTCTCTCATCATATCCACCCATAATATCTCCCAAACCATAACACACTCTCCCTGCAAACGCTTCGACAAACTCCTCAGCACTAGGCGGTATCTCAGCATCCTTTATTGTAACCCTATTTAATTCCCTAAGATCATGATCAACTCTAAGCTTGCCATTCGGTTTCTTGATACAAAATACTGGACTAGAATAACTTGACCTTGATTGCTCATACAGTCCAGTGCGTATCCTTTCTCTGACAACTTCAATATAGGCTTCTTTTAATGCAGCTGGAATAGGAATTGGTTTCTGCTGCCACGGTTCATTACATACCACAGGAATCTTGTAAGGCTCCCCATAGGAATGCTTCAACACACCCCTCTCCTCTTCTACAAAAGAAATAGCCTTCTCTCGCTTGACCATCACATCCAAAAACAACTTCTTCTCTTCTCCAGACAACCAACCATCAGTTCCAAAATTAACAACACCCATTCTCTCAAAAGTGATTCTTGACGTCTCAAAAAATTCAGGGGGATTCTTTACCAAGGGACTTTCATAAGGATCTCTTGATAACCTTGGTCTTCTCAAGAGTGGATTTAATTTGGCAGGTAGCGGCTCATTAATAGGTGAAACTTTATTTGCTACTTTCTCATTTTGGCTGTGTCCACATCTAAATAAACTTGAGGGAAAACATTTACTTTTGTTTCGCCATTAAAAATTTCATCAAATGAATCTTCTTCATTGTCAGAATCAGAATAAGAAAAATTAGAAATGCATTTTATTTCATTTTTAAATTTAACCCTTTTCTCCTTTCCCTTGTCTAATTTATAAACAGATTTTCCAACACCTTTGCTTCCCTTATCCAACAGTAAATCGCCCGTAAAGAAAGTTGGCAGTTTAACCTCTTGCCGGAGGACTGGAATAACATTTTCACATAAATTATTTTTTTGTGTTTTAATTATAATGAGATTTTTAATCGGTTTTTGATGTGATTTTTGCAGTTTACCCTCTTGCTGGAGGTCTATAATAGAAGGAGATACTTGCAGTCTAATCTTTTGCTGGAGGTCCATAATAGCATTTTCACATAAATTATTTTTTTGTGTTTTAATTATACTGAGAATTTTAATTGGATTTTGATAAGATTTTTGCATTTTACCCTCTTGCTGGAGGTCATAAAACATACCCTTCCAATTTTTATCCAACCTAATTTGGCCCATTTTGCCTTTTTCACCATTTTTAAATTTAATAGAAAAACAGGGTAAATCCAATAAACATATAGAAAAGCCCAAAACGTATTTGCACTCCAAAGTAATATTAACAGAAAATAATTGAGAATCCACTTGAATTATCTCCAAGTGAGCTGACCTATTGCAATCTGGGATCTCATCCTGAGGAGAGATTACAACATCAGAGTGATCAGCCCCTGCTACCCCAAAAAATGAGGGCCTTCATCCCTTTCCAACAAACATAATTCACCAGAAGCCGTCCATTTTATACGCCGCTTCTTGGTGCAAACACAACACTGGCACAGAGTAGTAATCCATGGCCGTGTTTCCCAACCTTCATCTCCAGGAGGCGCTAACCGCATATGTAACCTCCGCATATCTTCACCAGTGATTTCCAAACAATTCCCCATGCCAGCTTGATACCCTATCCTGGCCTCAAAATCCATCAAAAAAGGACCACCAAGAAAATTTTTGACTGCTCCTCTGGCCACATAAAAGTGAACCTTACCAACAGATCCACCAATGCCTATCCTAACATGCTCAGCTGTTCCCATCAGCTCTGTTGCATGCCCTCCAATGCCTCTGAGGTTTCCCCCAGTTCCACTTTTAATTGGCAAGCCTATACTTGTCGCTTGCTCCAATGAAATTAAATTAATTTGAGACCCTGAATCGACCAAGGCCTTTACTTTTTTACCGTTAAGAGTTACCACCAGGTAACCCAGGGTAGCGGAAAAATGTGTATCTACATCTTCCCCAAACTTTTCAGCATTTTCACAAATATATTCCACCTCTCCAGTGGAAACCCGACGCCTCGTCAAATGCTTCTTTTGCTTTTCAGCAAGCGCCGGACTAATCGTAAATAACTCCCCTAAAGATAAGGGAATCTGCAGTTGATTCACCCTATTCAAAGCTTTTTCCATTGCATTAGCTTGACCTGAAACTACTGGCCGCTCATACTGGACCTTTGATTTAACAACCTTAGCCCTGGGTACCTCTTGGGGTCCAACCAAGCCATCTTCACCCCCCATTATAACATCTTCACTTTCTATAACCCTAACTCCATCACCAGCTTCTTGCACTAATCCTGATCCATCGCTAGTCCTTCTTACACCCTCCATTGGGATGGGACCGCTAAAACTTGGTCTGGGTAGAGACGCCAACGGTACGTCCTCCTCAGAATCCGAATCATACTCTGGCATAGGCTCACCATTTAAATCAAACTTGCCATAACTAGGGGGCCCCATATCAGAAATCCCCTTCTGCATTTTATATAATTTGTCCTTAGAGTAAGGGTTCAATTTGTTGGTGGCAGTTTGAGCACTAGAATTTTTGTCCTTAGATTAAGGGTTCACTTTGTTATTGGCCTTTCCAGGATTAGCCCTCAATTGGCTCTGAATGCTACTCTTTGCCTTAGTAGCAGCTGCTCTTCTAGCAGCATTAACATCGTATTTGCCAGCCATACAGCTACCCTCCACCTGGGCAACCGTCGCCAGCTCTAAACCTCCAAAAGAAGTAGAAAATGTGGCTTTACTGACCTCTTTCTCTTTACCTTTGTCAGCTTTTCCACAATTACCATTACCATTTTTGCAACCCTTGGCATTAACATCTTCATCATTTATCTCTTCAAATCTGGCTCTCCTTTCAGCCGTTAAATTTCTTCTGACCAAATCAGAAGGAGACTGTCCATCACTGGGCTTGATGAACGAACCATCAAGAAATTTATAAACTTTACCATCAAATAAAAATTTCCCAGCATCCATATCCTTATCAACAGCAAAAAAAACTGTTGCTCTGTGCCCCCTCCTATTACAATAGGAGAACACCTTTGGCTCATTGTAGCCACCTCTATAAATACTACCACCATTCCCACCATTTCTCCCATTTCCTGGGAAGCAGTTACCTATATTATTGCCATTATAATTTCGACGTTCATAACCTCTGGACTGATAAGAAGTTGACGTCAACGAAGTAGCAATTGGGGCCTTGTTAGCCTTCTGGGTTTCTTGAACAAATATTTTTAACTGTTTAGTTAAATCGGCCAAATGGTTGACCATCTTATTATCCACATTACCATCAACTTTTGCAGCCGGTAGTCCTATTTGTGCCTTCTTGGCCTCCTGGGTTTTGACCATAATATCATTGTTTTCGGCCAAAACTTCGCTAACCTTGCCAACATATTGAGTGCAGGACTCTTGATATTTGTCCAATGCTAACAACTTGAGATGGGCCTGAATGTTCTCTTTGATAACCTCCAGAGCCGGCAGTTTCTGCTCACCATTAGGCAGTTCCTTCATCAAATCTTTGCTTGAAAGATCCTTCAAGACGTCCAATTGAATATCCCTACTGCATGCTGACCGAAACAAATCTTTTGCCTGGTTCTCATGCACTAACTCGTCCACAAGTATGAGATATTCCAACGCTTCATCAAACTGAACACAGAGCTTTTTGAAGTCAGCTATAGAAGAAATTCCACCTTTTGCTTGCCAGTCTCCAACAATTTTATTGAGGTCCATCATAGTAAACCCAACACCCCATCTATCAACCATAGCTTTAGAAAGCTTAACCCAATCCTTGTCCTTAAATGCCTGCATAGAAATAACCTCTTTTTCCACCTCCCTATAAGCAATAAAAAACCTAACTTGCTTCACCATGTCCACATGAGAAGCACCATCAACAGAAGCAGCAGCTTCATACCTGCTAATGAACCATTTAACCTCCTACCCATCAAACTTTGGGCCATCCCAAGAAACAATTCTAACTGAAGGAGTAAGAGGGTGAGAAGATCCAGAAGCAACAGCAGAAGACATCCCAATAAGTAAAGAAAAGCATTAAAAACCGTTAAAATAAACAAGCCTCTTGCAGGCTAATAACAAAGATTGATTAAAGTTCCAAAGAATAAGCCTCTTGCAGGCTAATAACAAAGTCCTTGACCCAAAAAAAAAGTCCTAGAAAAAGCTATAGATTTGGAACCCCACGTTGGGTGCCAACTATGGTAAGGTAAACTCTTACATTTGCCTTGCTGTAAGCAGAATCTGGAGGAGATATGTAGATTTAGTGGAAAACCCCGTCCTTCCAACAAAAATAACAAAGTAGGTGTTCTAAATCACTAAGCTACCCAGTCTATTTAGATCTGATGTAATATAATATTATGAAAATCTGAAAATTTAACGCTGTGGTAGCCTAAAGTTTAGTATGGCACCTAATTACGTAAATGGAGTTATTACAGCATGCAAGATTAGTGCTATTATTTTTTATAAAAGGGTTTTATTTAATTTATTTGAGTTTTAAATATAAAGAAATTGGTTAAAAGCGAATGCCTACTCAAAAACAATATATTTTTACAGAGAAGACTTATTTTTACGGTCAGAAAAATTTATGAGTATGAAGTCGAGTCACTCAAGAACCTTGGGAAATTTTCCCAGAATTTTTACTATTTTTCTTATATTTTTAAATGAATTTTAAAGTTTTATAGAAATATTTACATTTTTAGAAAAATACTTAACTTTGATGAATTTTCACAGGGTGATTAGAGCTGCGCAGGCTACGAAAATTAGATGGGAATGTAAAGGGGAAGTGGATCTATCATGTGTAATTTTTCTAGATTTTTTATTAAAGTTTAAAAGGTTCTAATTAAGTCCGGAAGTCCAGATGGACTCCGTTTGGACTCCGTACGGACTCCGCTTGGACTCCGTACGGGCTCCGGATTGACTCTGGCTGAGCTCTGGAGGGGAAAACTTAGGCACGTGACTAGGAATACTTAAGAGCCTCTCGAACTCGAAATTGAGGGGAGGGATACTTCATACAGCTTAATCTTTAACCACCACGGTCTCATTTTTATTACTCAACAAATTAAATTAATTTGTAATACCCTTATAACTTTATATTTTATATATAACATTTTAGAAATACTACTCAACAATTTAAATCACACTTCATACAGGGTATCTTTAGAAAGGTCTTCATCACTGGGACTTGAAAATTGCTGTCTCATAAAAATTCAAATTATTATAAAAACATAAAAGTCAATCTTTTCAGATCTTTCACTGATACACCTTAATTGTTGTTATCAGTATTACTTTCTCAACAGCCACTTTTATTTAAATCTCAATAAGCGTTAAATATTTTAGAGTTTCATTATTTTTATCAATCAGATCCAAGTAGACTGGTTAGCTTAGTGATTTAGAATTTCCATTTTGTTATTTTTATTGGAAGGACGGGGTTTTCCACTAAATCCACATATCTCCTCCAGATTCTGCTTACAGCAAGGCGACTGTAATAGTTTACCTTACCATAACGCTTATTGAGTTTTAATGATTGTGGCTGTTGAGAAAAGAAATACTGATAACAAAAATTAAGGTGTACCAGTGAAAGATCTGAAAAGATTGACTTTTATGTTTTTATAATAATTTGAGTTTTTATGAGACAGCAATAATCAAGTCCCAGTGATGAAGACCTTTCTAAAGATACCCTGTATGAATTGTGATTTAAGTTGTTGAGTAGTATTTCTAAAATGTTATATATAAAATATAAAGTTATAAGGGTATTACAATTTTTATTTAATTTGTTGATTAATAAGAAATGAGACAGTGGTGGTTAAAGGTTAAGCTGTATGATGTATGATGATTGTAAGATGATGCCCAATTTCGAGTCTGAGAGGCTCTTAAGTATACGTAGTAACTTGCCTAAGTTTCCCCTCCAGAGCTCAGCCAGAGCCCATCCGGAGCCCGTCCGGAGCTCATACGGAGTCCAAAGAAAGTCCGTCTGGAGTCCAAGCGGAGTCTGTCCGGAGTGCAAGCGGATTCCAAATGGAGTCCGTCCAGACCTCCGGACTCAATTAGAACCTTTAAAACTATAATAAAAAATCTAGAAAAATTACACATGATAGAGCCACTTCCCCTTTACATTCCCAATAAATTTTTGTAGCCTGCGCAGCTCTAATCACCCGTGAAAATTCATCGAAGTTAAGTATTTTTCTAAAAACGTAAATATTTCTATAAAACTTTAAAATTCATTTAAAAATATAAGAAAAATAGTAAAAATTCTGGGAAAATTTCACAAGGTTCTCGAGTTACTAGACTTGATACTTATAAATTTTTCAGACTGTAAAAATAAATTTTCTCCATAAAATAAATTGTTTTTGCGTAGGCATTTGCTTTTGACCAATTTCTTCATATTTAAAACTCAAATAAATTAAATAAAACCCTTGTATAAAAAATAATAGCTCCAATCTTGCACACCGTAATAACTCCATTTACGTATTTAGGTGCCATACTAAACTTTAGGCTACCACAAAGTAAAAATTAGCTTATTTTAGTAAGTGCTTCACAATAAATAAATAGTTTGTTTGATTTCTACTATCCATTAACATATTTCTTATATCCAGAAGTCTTAAAATGCCACCATTTTTTTGCGTTTGTAAATGTGAAGAGCTTGGATGTTCATCAAGAAAGCATCAGAACTCATTGGGAAGCTTTGTAGTTGGTGTAGGTTTAAAAAAATCTCAGTCATACTCCAAACATGAAGAGGAAAGAAATCACAAAGCACAGATGGTTGGTACATCCAGCACTTCACCTAACTTAGGATCCAACATCCCAGATCTTGTAAGACATCAATATTTGGTAAATAAAGAGAAATTTTGTTTCAATTAATCTCTATTTTTTTTCTTTGATTAGGGGCAGCCTGTTTTGGAAACAATTCAATCTCTACCATGGTCAAACAATATGAATTTGGAAGAGCCTTATAGCCAAAAGATAATGTGGCAAGCAGCAAAAATTTCTCTTATCCATCATTTAAGCAAAGAAGGTTGTGCTGAATTTTTTAATGATGAAGTCAACAAACTCAAACTTCTTAGTGACATAGGCAAACTAGATGCTAGCAGAATCATCAGCCTGATTCCCCTTTCTATAGAGACAGTTTTTAGTCAATTGCAACTCAATCCATTATTTGTCACCAAGACATGCTGTGCTAAGTGCTTTGCTCTTTATGAGTATATCCCCAAACACCAACCATCAATCTTATCTTGTACTCAACCTTTTTATTCATCCTCAAAGCGCTATTTGAAAGATTTAGGACAGAGAGAAGAAACTGTAAATTGTGATGAAAATTTGTATTTGGCTAAGTACAAACAAGAAGAAGCAATCTATCATCCTCGTAAAAGATTTCATCACAAAAGTTTGGTTGAATGGCTTTCAGGAAAGTTTAAAATAATCGAATTCGAGACGCTGATTGAGAAAAAAAATGATTTTCTAGAAAACAAAGAAAGGGATGTCATGAAAGATGTATATGATGGTTTTGGATGGAAAAATTTTCCAGATATTTCTAAGACTCGAAATAGAAGTGTCGATGGATATACAAAAACACGAGGTAATTTAATGTATAGTTTATATGTTGACTGGTTTATGCCAAGTGGCAATTGTATGAAATCTGTGGGTAATATCTTGTTGGTGTGTATGAACTTGCCTACAGAAGATTGATACAAAACCGAAAATCTATTTTTGTATGCTATTATTCCCAGTCCAACTGAGCCAACGAGTGAACAAATAAATCATCTTCTGAAGCCTCTTGTCGATGAACTAAAGACTCTATGGGATGGCATATTTATTGAAAAAACACCTCACTATCCACAGGGCCGAAAAATAAGGGCTGCATTATTCTCTTTAATAGGAGACATTCCAGTGATGCAAAAGATTGCTGGTTTTGCAAGTCACTCAGCCACTAAGTTCTGCCCTGTCTGTCATATTTCAAAAGATGAAATCGGTGAGAATCAAGTCAAAAAAATTTCCTTACGTACTCATGAGGATCATATGCACTGGGCAGAGAAGTGAAAAAAGTGCCAGTCACGTTGGGAGCAGGTATCTATTGTTAGGAGTCATGGGGTTCAATGGAGCGAGATAAATAACCTTGTATATTGGCAACCTACGGAAGATTGCTCAATTGACTTGATCCATTCACACATGCTTGGAAATCTTAAAGATCACAGTCTAACTTTTTATCTAATACAAAATGCCACAATCGACCTAGAAAAAAAGCTGACAAAGGAAAAAAATTGGCATGTAAGAAGAGAAGATGATGATGCACGTTCTGATATATTTCTAAATAAGCAACATAAAAAACGTAGAAGGGGCTTAATCAGCACTGATTCCAATAATATTGAACCAGTGGGATGGCAAAAAAGACTATGATATACAAGTACAATGAGACGGTCACAAACATATCTTAGAATGGATAGTTGAGGAGCTGAATCGCAAGGATCAAAAAGCCGGACAAAGTCATCAAGTTCTGAACATCACTTTCAAACCTTAGAGTTTGGCTCCAAACATGCTTCTGAAAGTGGAAGTTGAAATTCAACCTATAACTTAAGGCAAAAAAGTATCAGTATATCCAAAAGTGAAAGATCTAATTCATCCGTTGAGACTATTAGAAGTAAGGAAGATAAAAAGAAGGGCAAAGAGAAAGAAAGTGAAAGAAATAGGAATCCACAATTGTCAGCCACTGAGCTAGAGGCAGTGTGGAATGTGATAGAGCAAACAAAAAAACTTTCCTGGATTTCACAAGTGCCAAAAGAAGTAGGATCTAAAAAGTCAGGTTCCCTCAAAGCTGCGGAGTGGAATGTACTTTATACTGTTTACTTTCCTTTGTCACTTATCCCCCTTTGGGTAGAAAAATTAAATCAAGCCAAGACATCTGTGACATCAGACCACAAACCTAGAGAATATTATCTTCTCAAATCACTCACCACTTTAAGTTCAATTACCAACTTTTTGACTTTAAAAAATGTGTCTGCCAAGGAAGTTGATGAATTAAAACAACTGCTATTGGAGTATTGTAACTTCTTGGAAGAAGGTTGTAAAAATATCACCTTTAAGCCAAATCTTCATTTCACTCAACATTTTCCAGAAATGATTAAACGTTTTGGTCCACCCGTAGGTATGGCTACTTGGGCTTCTGAAAGAGTTAATGGTATATTATTGGAAATTCCAAAAAATCATCATCCAGGTATTTAGTTTGGTAATTGGGTGCTTAAAAATGCAAATAAGCTAATTTATTTTTATTGAACATAGAAGAAATACCACAGACCATGCTCAAGCACTGGCATTGGAAGTCTAGGGTATTGGAACTAGGTGAAGCTGAAGATGATGCTCAGTATGGATCTAATATTAAAAAAATTGAGTACAATAAAAAAAAAGACATTTCCATTTAAATGAGGCATTATTAACAAAATGGGTAAGGGCTTTAAGAAAAGAGACATCTAAACGGGCTTTGTTACCATCAGAGAAGGTAGGAGGCAGGGTAGTTGAAAATATAGCAAGAATATTGGTCCATGGAAAGCGTTATACGACTCATGACCAGAATACGGGGAATTCTACCATTGAATTCTACTTTTGAAAAGATAGTCAGTTTGGGCATATTGATCAGATTTTTAGTTTAAAGGACGATAATGAAAAAGTCTATCTAATTGTTAGTCCATTTAAAGAGCTTATACCAGAAGATACAAAAAAGGATCCCTATGAGGTGTTTCCACAAGTGCATTTCCATTTAGTAAGAGTAGAAAAAGCGACACAAATTGTGATAAATCAAGATTCATTTATTGGACATGCCGCCACTTTACAGCACCAAAGGGGAATGTTTGGAATAAAGTACAATGTTATCACTGCTGTTGGACTTCAGACACTAGTAAGTAAAAAATTAAACAACATGGACATTTTATTTTCGTTAATATGGTTGAAATTATTTAGGATTGGTAAGAATTTGGAGGATTTTGAAAGTTTGTAATAGATCTATGGAACAGCTAGATGCAAGATTAATAAATAAAACTTTTTGAGATGATGCCTAAATGTTTAAGAAAACAATAACAAGGGCATTCATCATAGTTTAGAAACCCTGCTATTAATGAGTGACATTTTATTGTAAATTTAATTCCAACTAAAAGGAATTCAATGTACTATAAAAAGTCTACCTATACTTGAAAAATATTATAAATAGTTCAGAACCAGGGTTGAAAAATCTAAGGACCATATATTTCAAGCCAATAAAACTGAGTTTTCCACTAATTTTTTCGCTTGAATATTTTATTCATTAAACTCACAATTAAAATGTATAACTAATTTCTGTTTAATATTATCTTGTCTATATTCTGAAAGTTAATAATATTTTTTTTATAAAGCACAGAATGTGTCAGTACAGTCTAGTATATAAGTATGATATAATAGTGTTATTTTATGGTCCTACTACTTATTAATAAATGATTTAGTGATTAAACCTCAGGGGAAGACTAATAGAATAGTTATACTCAAATTAAACTCACAATACTTGGATTTAAATGCGTGCTAGTGGTGGAAAATAGAAGAATAAAATATAGTTATAGCTTTTATAAAGATAATATCAATTTATAAGGGCTTTATAATATATTTCTGAATGTTAATAATTGTAGTGTAATGTTTATTTGAAGTGTAGTAATTGAATGATTATAATAAACCGTCAAAATCCCTCCTTACTTATACCCAAATCCACTGGAGTGCACAGACCTTCAATCCAGATGATGTCACTGCTATCCCCGGCAATTACAGCACTGTGAGGGCCCATCACCTCCCCATGGCGTCCACTTCAAGCAGTTTCAACACCCAGACCTCCAGTAAGGACCCTCCATCACTATTAATAATAACACAGAGTCATACCATAAATAGAAATCCCAGATAAAAGCGGATACCATAAAGAAACAGGTAAAATAAATGATCAAAAAGAGATTTAATGAAACTAAAAGCATATAAAGGAAACAAATAAAATGTCCAAGCCCCCAATAACATCCCCAAGCATCCACATTAACCCAAAAACATATTTCCAACCCATAAATCCGTGAATAACCATCCAAGGAAGTAATTTTAGTTGTCCAAACTGGGTGTATGCGCCTGATATAGGTGTCTATGCTTCTGTAGGCGTTGTGAGTCCACTGATTTCGTCCATATGACCTAAAATAAGCAGAAAAACAAAGGTTATAGGCTATTAAGGGGCTAAAACCCACTTATATACCTAAATATACATAATATACTGCATATTTCACTGAATATGAGATTTATGTATACATATAAGCTTATGTATGTCAATAATTACTTCATATCACTTAAGATAAGTATATTATGACTCCATTAACACCTTAATAAATATTATTAGGCCATGGATAAGCTATTTAAACTATTATAAATTATATAATAGAATAATAATTATATATATATATCATAAAATAATATATATTATTATTTTAACCTTATTTTTAAGATATAAGCTTAATCTAGTTAAGGTTATCTTATTTTAAGCATAAGAAATACTCAGTCCTAAGGATATTTAGGCTGACACTCCCTCACCCCAAAAAAAACAATAAAAAAATGTTAAGACATTTTAATTAATCTTAAGGAATGAAATAATAATAAAAAATTAATTTTTATAATACATATACTGAATGAACAGTATTATTTAGATTTAAATTTTTTCAAGAGATTTTTAAGATCAGAGATTTCATTTTCTGGAATCCACTGGTCATATTCACTTGATTTATTTTTAAATCTTAATAGATACTCAACTCCCTTTTCTTTAGTAAGGTGTCTCTTTTTAAGTATCTTTTCAATTTCTGCTTTTTCCACTATTTCTTCAGGTTGCTGTTTATGCCTTCCTGATCTTTGTGGAAAGAGAGCAGTATCATTAGAATGGTATGGTTTTATAAGAGAAATAGGAAATACTGGATGTTTTCTATCATAAGGTGCATATAGAATAACCTCAACAGCATTATTACCAACCATCTTTTTAACTACAAATGGTCCAATGAATGGATCCTTCAATTTAACATTACCATTTAAATTGAAATGTAGCGTTGAAATAAGGACTTCATCACCCTCTTTGAACATTTGTTCTTTATGGGCTTTATCCCATCTTTTCTTTTCATACTCAAAAGCCTTATTTATACATTCTTGAGCATGTTTTCTGCATAGTTCCTGCATCTGAAGAAAAGATTTAGTACCTGGATGAATATCCAATCTAGGTAACTTATTAAGAGTTTTAGCAGGGGTATTAGGTACATAACCCAACCATAACTCAAATGGCTTTTTGCCAGTGACAGAATGTACTGTACTATTATATGCAAATTCTAAACCTGGGATAAGGGTTACCCAATCATGCGTGAATTTGTCATTGTCTTTAAAATTAAGACCAAAAGCACAGTATCTTCTTATCATATCTTCTAAGGTTTGTATCATTCTTTCTGCTAGCCCATCAGTTTGTGGATGGTGTGCTGTAGAAAGTTTTAATTGACACCCTGAAACATCCATAAGTGACGTCCAGAACTCAGAAGTAAATTTAGGATCTCTGTCAGAAACTATTGCTTTGGGGAAACCTGCTGTATTTAACATTTGTGTCCACCATAAAAAAGCTAAGTCCTTTGCAGAAACCTCTTTGTGGGTAGGAATAAATTTACACATCTTTGTAAATCTATCTACAATTACCCAGCAGGAGTTATAACTCTTATGCCCTGCTATTGGCAAACCTGTTACAAAGTCCATGTTAATGATTTCCCATGGAGCTTTTGGTTGCTCAATTTGTTGTAATAAACCAGCTCTTTTTCCTGTTAATCTTTTAGATTTTTGACAAGAATCACATGTTTCAACATATTTCTGAACATCCTCAGACATGTTAATCCACCAAGCTGTGTTTTTTACTCTGGTTAATGTTTTATGGTAGTCAAAATGACCTGCTAATATATCATCATGACATATACTTAACATTAACTCCTTCATTGAAGGGGGAATTACAATTACATTACTTAATTTTTTCCTGTAATATATAAAACCATCCTCAATGGAAAATTTTCCTTTCTCTAATGCCTCTTTATACTTATCTGGTAATGTTTTTATTAAAACATTCATTGAAGCATTAGATGGATCATTTAATATTGTAGTTAATTTACTTAAGTCAGGATCTGAATTATAATTATCAAGAATTGATTGCATAAATTCATCCTCAAGATCTACAATATAAATGCCATAAATGTTAATAATCTCTGATTCAGGAACATAAGCAGGATTATCATCATTATTAGGCAGAGGTACTCTAGATAACAGATCTACATTAGAGTGCAAGGTTCCTGCTCTATGTGTAATAGTCATCCGTCCTCTGTATTCTTGTACAGCTAATTGCCATCTAAACATGTGTCTATTAGGAGTTTTCATGTTTAAGAGTGACTTAACTGCACTACAGTCAGTTATTAACTCAAATTTTTGGTCTTCAAGGTAATAATGTAGCTTTTCAAGAGCCCATACTACTGCCAAACATTCAAGTTGAGTAGCACCATATTTTAATTCACTACTTCTCAGAGTACGTGAAATATAGCAGATTACTTCTTCTGACATTTTACCTTCAATAAGTTGTTTTTGATGCAAAGCAGCACCCAGTCCAATAAAACTTGCATCTGTATATAATACAAAAGGTAATTGGAAATATGGTAATCCCAAGATAGGAGCTGTCATTAAACATTCTTTCAACTTATTAAAAGCTTGTTGTCTTTCATTATTCCAAATGAAAGCTTCTGATTTCTTTATCAGTGTGGTCAGTGGTGCAGCAATTGATTGGTAGTTTTTTATATATTGTCTATAATAACCACACATTCCAAGAAAAGATTGTACATCCTTCACATTTTGAGGAATGCCAATATTTTTTATTGCAGCCACTTTATTTTGGTCTACACATATTTGTAAGCCAGATACAATATGACCAAGCACTTTTAAAGATTCAAACCCAAATTTACATTTTTTCAATGCAAGGGTCATTTTTATTTCATCCATTTTCTGAAATACTTTCCTTAAATGGATTAAGTGTTCATCAAAAGTTTTAGAGAACACTATGATGTCATCAATGTATACCATTAACCATCCCTCAATCATTTCATTATGGAATTTTATATCCATTAACTTTTGAAATACTGATGGAGCATTTTTTGGTCCAAATGGCATTCTGACATACTTATAAATTCCCATGTGTGTTGTTATCAACAAAAAGTTCTGTGAATTCTTTTCAACAGGAATTTGATGGTACCCTTTATTTCCATCTAGGCAACTTATATATTTAGCACCTTTAAGGGTAGCATGTATAGAGGCAATCCTTGGCAAGGGATAAATATCATCTACTGTAAATGTATTTAATGCTCTATAATCACCGCACAGTCTTGCTTTATCTTGTTCATAAGAAATCAGCACTGGTGATATTACACAATATTTTGGTGTAGTTTCAACCTTCTCAAGAATGTTCATCTTTAATAACATCTTAATATTATCCTCTATGTCTTTCCTCTTCATTGGTGAAGCAGGGTATGGTTTCTTTTTAAGACTAGCAGGAATATTATCCATGTCACAGGTTAAACTAATTTTCATTTCATGATCTTTTACAAGGCCAAGTTCATTTGTACCATGTGCAAAAGCCATTGGAAAAGCTTTAATTAATTCCAAAATATTATCTTTCTCAGTTTCACTTATCTGAGTGCCAAATGATGCTTTTGAAATTTCTGTTTCCAGAAGTTCCATCTCATTGGATTCTCTTCCTTTAGACGGGGAATTTGTTACTGACTCAATGTGTAAGACTGTGTTAAAAGAATTTATTTTAAATTTCCTTTTACCATTCATGCCAATTGTAAAATTGTTATTAGCAGGGTCTAATTTTACACCAAATTTAGTCAGAATATCATTTCCAATGATAAAACAGTTACTACAATTTGTATTATCCATTACTACAAAGTCACAAGTTACCCTTACATAACCATGTTGGTGTTTAAAGAAAACAGCAGCTTTGTATTTACCAATGGGGTGTAGTACTGATCCAAAACCTCTCCAATTTTTATTCTGAAGTGGTTCAAGCTTAAACTTATATTCACTATCAATTTTCTGTAATGTATTAGTGGAAACAACTGAACCAGCAGCTCCTGTGTCCAATACTATATTAACATTTTCACCAGAAATGATAGCTGGAACCGTGATAGGTGTCATTCTAAAGTTATCAGCTTGTATATCCTTAATGATTTCAGCATCCTCAAAATTCATTAAAGATTCATTTGAGTCCATATTTAATATTGGATTTTCAAAGATGGACAAATCATCTTCCAACATACAGACTTCATTTTCATCACTATATGAGATATTGCTGTCATAATCACTTTATTCTTTACTTTTTTCAGTTTCAGTTTCAGATTCACGTTGATTTTCAACAATATTTATGTTTTTCTCACATTTGTGACCTTTTACCCAAGGTTTGTTACACTTATAACAAGTATTTGTTTCATACTTTTTAGGTACTACAGGTGCAGTAGGTTTTTTCTGCTTCTCCTGAAGTGTTTTTGAATTCTGAGTTTTTACAGGTTCAACATTTTGCTTATAAGTGGAATACCTTGATTCATTCTTATGGTTTAATAATATTTCATTGCAAATATTAATAAAGTCAGAATATTCAGTAACATTTAATGTTCTAGCTACAACAATGTCTCTGACAGATATAGGTAATTTGTATATTATCTTATCTTTCCATAAGTTAAAATCCATATGAGGCTCAATGGCTTTTAATATTTTATTTAAATTCATTAAAAATACCATAGGTTTGTCACCATTCAACGGATTATACCTAGTCTTCTCATACAGTCTCTGCTGAGTAAGCCTGAATTTAGAACCTCCAAATTGTTTTTCAATAAGTTGTTTCCATTCAGCCCAAGAGTAGTCTCTACCCTCACTTAAGACAGCTTCAAACCATAATAAAGCAACATCCTTAAATAAAGAAATTAATTTTGATGTTATCTCTTCATCTGGTAACTTATATGAGAATTTCAAGTTGTCAATTCTTTGAATAAAATGTTGCCAATCAGAGCTGGCTTCCCCATCATAAGTTGGGTACTGATCTATCTTAGGCCAGTTCTTCTGATTGGATTTTATCTCACTAATCTTAGGTAAATTCAACAACTCATTTACTTTTGATAAATGGTCTTGTATTTCTTCCTGCACGGATTTGTGACTTACATTTTCAGATTTGACACTACCACCAGATGGTTTTAATTGTGGTGGTACAGGGAAGGAATGAGATTCACTTTTGCCAATGAAAGGATTATTATTATATTGATTATACTTATGATTATTCTGGTTCATTAGTAGATTGGCAGTTTCAATCTCAACTTTAGTTAATCTTTGTAGCAGCTCAGAGACACTTTGATTTGTCTGTGCAAAAGATAACTTTGTTCTTGATTCAGTTTTTAATAAGTGTGTTTCATATAATTTTTCTAACTCACAAAATTTGTTTGAAAGGTCATTATATTTATTACTCAATGAATCATATTTAAGAGTTAGAGACAAATGTTCTTTCTCTAATTCTTTATTACGTGTTGCTAATTGAGAAATGTTCAATGTTAAGGATGAAATTGTATCACTAGTGAGCTTAACTGTCTGTTCCTCACAATCAGTCATTCTATTCCACAATGCTGAAACAATTCTATGGACAGTTGGATTATTGTTAAAATATTCCATGTCCTCCTTTTCAATTCTCTCACTCTCCTGTGAACTTCTCATCTCACTAGTAGGTGGTTGCAACTGAGGATTAACTGTATTATCATTGTATATAGTACTGTTATTATGGACAAAAGACAAGTCAGGTGTATCTACTCTAAAACCTAAATTTCTTAAATCCTCCTCTATTTTTTGTACAGATTTAACATCAATAGAATTACCTATATTGTAATTATCAGTATTATGTCTAATCTGAGAGGGTAAGTTACTTACCAAGGGATGGTTGCCAGTCCTGATTTTTGGCGCTTTTTTCCCTTGTAAGGGTGAGCTGAGGAAGTCAGATGAGGGGGTGGATCCCTGTTGCAACTGTGGCTTGTCCACTGTTGGTGAAACCAGTCCCATTTCCATTTGTCTACCAGGATTTTCTCCTGGGAGTGAGTGGACCCTCCTTGGGTAGGGGGTTGCTGATTTGATTGACTGGGCTGGCCTCCCTTTAATTCTGCCATTGCCTGATTCATCTGCTGAAATCCTACCTTGCAATTGTTTTGCAACTGCTCTACTTCTTTGAACATGAGAGATTTTGATTCCTCTAGCTTCAGAACCTGTTTGGCCAGGTGGGACAGTTGATCCTGAAGAGGAGGAGACGTTGTGGTAGCCTAAAGTTTAGTACGGCACCTAAGTATGTAAATGGAGTTATCACGGCATGCAAGATTGGTGTTATTATTTTTTATAAAAGGGTTTTATTTAATTTATTTGAGTTTTAAATATGAAGAAATTGGTCACGAGCGAATGCCTACACGAAAACAATTTATTTTATGGAGAAAACTTATTTTTACGGTCTGAAAAATTTATAAGTATCAAGTCAAGTCACTCAAGAACCTTGGGAAATTTTCCCAGAATTTTTACTATTTTTCTTATATTTTTAAATGAATTTTAAAGTTTTATAGAAATATTTACGTTTTCAAAAATTACTTAACTTTGATGAATTTTCACGGGGTAATTAGAGCTGCGCAGACTACGAAAATTAGTTTGGTTGGTAAAGGGGAAGTAGCTCTATTATGTGTAATTTTTCTAGATTTTTTATTATGGTTTTAAGGTTCTAAATTGAGTCCGGAAGTCCAGACGGACTCCGTTTCGACTCCGTACGGACTCCGCTTTGACTCCGTACGGACTCCGTTCCGGCTCCGTACGGACTCCGTACGGGCTCCGGATTGACTCTGGAAGAGCTCTGGAGGGGAAAATTTAGGCACGTGACTAGGAATACTTAAGCAACTCTCAAACTCGAAATTGAGAAGGGAGACACATCATACAGCTTAATCATTAACCACCACGGTCTCATTTTTTATTACTCAACAAATTAAATAAATTGTAATACCCTTATAACTTTATATCTTATATATAACATTTTAGAAATACTACTCAACAATTTAAATCACACTTCATACAGGGTATCTTTAGAAAGGTCTTCATCGCTGGGACTCGATTATTGCTGTCTCATTAAAATTCAAATTATTATAAAAACATAAAAGTCAATCTTTTCAGATCTTTCACTGGTACACCTTAATTGTTGTTATCAGTATTTCTTTCTCAACAGCCACGATCATTTAATCTCAATAAGCGTTAATTATTTTAGAGTTTCATTATTTTTATTAATCAGATCCAAGTAGATTGGTTAGCTTAGTGATTTAGAATTCCCATTTTGTTATTTTTATTGGAAGGACGGGGTTTTCAGCTAAATCCACATATCTCCTCCGGATTCTGCTTACAGCAAGGCGACTGTAAGAGTTTACCTTACCATAGTTGGCGCCCAACGTGGGGTTCGATTTCTCTAGCTTTCTTTAAAGACTTACTTGGATCAAGAACGTTATTAGCCTGCAAGAGGCTTATTTTCTGGAACTCTAATTGGATTTTTGTTATTGGCCTGCAAGAGGCTTGTTATTTTATTGATTGTTAACGCTTTTCATTACTTATTGGGATGTCTTCTTCTGCTGTTGCTTCTGGATCTTCTAACCCTCTTACTCCCTCAGTTAGAATTGTTTCTTGGGATGGCCCAAAGTTTGATGGGGAGGAGGTTAAATGGTTCATTAGCAGGTATGAAGCTGCTGCTGCTGTTGATGGTGCTTCCCATGTGGATATGGTGAAGCAAGTTAGATTTTTTATTGCCGATAGGGAGGTGGAAAAAGAGGTTATTGCTATGCAGGCATTTAAGGACAAGGATTGGGTTAAGCTTTCTAAAGCTATGATTGATAGATGGGGTGTTAGGTTTACTATGATGGACCTCAATAAAATTGTTGGAGACTGGCAAACAAAAGGTGGAGTTTCTTCTATGGCTGACTTCAAAAAGCTCTGTGTTCAGTTTGATGAAGTGGTGGAATATCTCATACTGGTGGACGAGTTAGTGCATGAGAACCAAGCAAAAGATTTGTTTTGGTCAGCATGCAGCAGGGATATTCGTATGGACGTCTTGAAGGATCTTTCAAGAAAAGATTTGATGAAGGAACTGCCTAATGGTGAGCAGAAACTGCTGGCTCTGGAGGTTATCAAAGAGAACATTCAGGCCCATCTCAAGTTATTGGCGTTGGACAAATATCAAGAGTCTTGCACTCAATATGTTAGCAAGGTTAGCGAGGTTTTGGCCGAAAACAACGATATTATGGTCAAAGCCCAGGAGGCCAAGAAGGCTCAAATGGGATTACCTGCTGCTAAAGTTGAGGGTAATGTAGATAATAAGATGGTCGATCACCTGGCCGATTTAACTAAACAATTAAAAATATTTGTTCAAGAGACTCAGAAGGCCAACAAGGCCCCAATCGCTTCTTCGTCGACTTCGACTTCTTATCAGTCCAGAGGTTATGAACGTCGAAATTATAATGGCAATAACAACGGTAACCGCTTCCCAGGCAATGGGAGAAATGGTGGGAATGGTGGTAATGGATATAGAGGTGGCTACGATGAGCCAAAGGTGTGCTCCTATTGTAATAGGAGGGGTCACAGAGCAACAGTTTGTTTTGCTCTTGATAAGGATATGGATGCTGGGCGAGTTTTATTTGATGGTAAAGTTTATAAATTTCCTGATGGTTCGTTCATCAAGCCCAGTGATGGACAGTCTCCTTCTGATTTGGTCAGAAGAAGTTTAACGGCTGAAAGGAGAGCCAGATTTGAAGAGGTGACAGATGAAGATGTTAATGCCAAGGGTGGCAAAAATGGTAACGGTAATGGTGGAAAAGCTGACAAAGGTAAAGAGAAAGAGGTCAGTAAAGCCACATTTTCTACTTCTTTTGGTGGTTTAGAGCTGGCGACGGTTGCCCAGGTGGAGGGTAGCTGTATGGCTGGCGAATACGATGTTAATGCTGCTAGAAGAGCAGCTGCTACTAAGGCGAAAAGTAGCATTCAGAGCCAATTGAGGGCTAATCCTGGCAAGGCCAATAACAAAGTGAACCCTTACTCTAAGGACAAGAATTCTAGTGCTCAAACTGCCGCCAACAAATTGAACCCTTACTCTAAGGACGAATTATATAAAATGCAGAAGGGGATTGCTGATATGGGGCCCCCTAGTTATGGCAAGTTTGATTTAAATGGTGAGCCTATGCCAGAGGATGATTCGGATTCTGAGGAGGACGTACCGTTGGCGTCTCTACCCAGACCAAGTTTTAGCGGTCCCATCCCAATGGAGGGTGTAAGAAGGACTAGCGATGGATCAGGATTAGTGCAAGAAGCTGGTGACGGAGTTAGGGTTATAGAAAGTGAAGATGTTATAATGGGGGGTGAAGATGGCTCGGTTGGACCTCAAGAGGTACCCAGGGCCAAGGTTGTTAAATCAAAGGTCCAGTATGAGCGGCCAGTAGTTTCTGGTCAAGCTAATGCGATGGAAGCAGTTTTGAATAGGGTGAATCAACTTCAGATTCCCTTATCTTTGGGGGAGTTATTTACGATTAGTCCGGCACTTTCTGAAAAGCAAAAGAAGCATTTGACGAGGCGTCGGGTTTCCACTGGAGAGGTGGAATATATTTGTGAAAATGCTGAAAAGTTTGGGGAAGATGTAGATACACATTTTTCCGCTCCCCTGGGTTACCTGGTGGTAACTCTAAATGGTAAAGAAGTAAAGGCCTTGGTCGATTCAGGGTCTCAAATTAATTTAATTTCATTGGAGCAAGCGACGAGTATAGGCTTGCCAATTAAATGTGGAACTGGGGGAAACCTCAGAGGTATTGGAGGGCATGCAACAGAGCTGATGGGCACAGCTGAGCATGTCAGGCTAGGCATTGGTGGATCTGTTGGTAAGGTTCACTTTTATGTGGCCAGAGGAGCAGTCAAAACTGTTCTTGGCAGTCCTTTTTTGATGGATTTTGAGGCCAGGATAGGGTATCAAGCTGGCATGGGGATTAGTTTGGAGATCACTGGTGAAGATATGCGGAGGTTACATATGCGGTTAGCGCCTCCTGGAGATGAAGGTTGGGAAACATGGCCAGGGATTACTACTCTGTGCCAGTGTTGTGTTTGCACCAAGAAGCGGCATATAAAACGGACGGCTTCTTGTGAATTATGTTTGTTGGAAAGGGATGAATGCCCTCATTTTTTGGGGTAGCAGGGGCTGATGGCTCTAATGTTGTAATCTCTCCTCAGGATGAGATCCCGGATTGCAATAGGTCAGCTCACTTGGAGATAATTCAAGTGGATTCTCAATTATTTTCTGTTAATATTACTTTGGAGTGCAAATACGTTTTGGACTTTTCTATATGTTTATTGGATTTACCCGGTTTTTCTATTAAATTTAAAAACGGTGAAAAAGGCAAAATGGGCCAAATTAGGTTGGATAAAAATTGGAAGGGTATGTTGATGGACCTCCAGCAAGAGGGTAAACTGCAAAAATCTTATCAAAACCAAATTAAAAATCTGGGTATAATTAAAACACAAAAAAATAATTTATGTGAAAATGTTATTCCGGACCTCCAGCAAGAGGTTAAACTGCAATTATCTCCTTCTATTACGGACCTCCAGCAAGAGGTTAAACTGCAAGTATCTCCTTCTATTACAGACCTCCACCAAGAGGATAAACTGGAAAATAGTTTTTATGTTAAAAAAGATGTTAATAAAGGTGTAGATAAATTCGGCAGAGAGGAGGTAGAAGAAGATGTGGTGTATGTAGAGGAAGATGGATTGGTAGTGTGGGATAGTAGTAAATTAAGGAATGGTGTATATGTTGGAGAATTAGAGAACTTAAATAAAAAGGTGGATAAAGAGAAAGAGGTATTTTCAAATACGGTTTACGAAGGATCTAAAGGTTCAGAAGAAAAACGTCGACATAGCTCGATTAAAGATTTATTTAGGGGTCAACGATTATTGGCTCATTCATGTGCAGGTGATATTGGTGATAGAGAAGTCCCTATTGATGTTATATTAATCGATTTTCAAGATGAAGTTTGGGGTCAGACTGGTTTTTATTTTTTGTTAGTCAAATATTTGTTGACTTTAGAGAGGCCAGAAGATTGTGAAGACGATGAATGGGTGGCTATCAAGAGGAAGTCATCTACGTTTTACCTATCTGGTCGACGTTTAATGAGGAGGAGGTATCCAAATCCTCAAGTAGTTATAACTCAACAGAAGGGGCAAGAATTAGTTTTGAAATCACTGCATGAAGATCTCGGGCATAGAGGTGTTGGAGAAACATTTAGAAGAATTTCTGATCGATTTTGGTGGCCTGGCATGAAGATGGCTGTTAAACAGTGGGTTCAGTCATGCGAAGAATGTCAAAGACGAAGTTATTTAAGGCCAAAAGAACCTGGACGCGCGACCGGTGAATATACGCTCTTTGGAAGAGTTAGTTTAGATGCCGTTCATATAAAAGAGGGACGGTATAAATATTTAATTGTGGCCAGAGATGATTTATCTGGTTGGGTAGAGGCAGCGCCTCTTATTAATTTAACTGCCAAAAATGTGGCAGAATTTTTTTTGAATAATTGGGTATATAGGTATGGGGTGATGAAGTTGGTAACGGTAGATGGAGGTTCTGAATTTGGGACAGAGTTTAAAGAGGCCGTATTGAAAGTTGGATCAAAGGTTAGGGTAGCAACCCCTTATTATCCTGAAGCTGAAGGCATGGTTGAAAGAGGGCATCAAGTTATTAAGGATGCTTTAGTTAAAATGTGTGGGACAAGTGCCGAAAAGTGGAGGCACTATTTACCTTTAGTTTTATTTGCTGATCGAATCACTGCCAAAAGGACGACCGGATTTTCACCTTATGAACTTGTTTTTGGACAGAAAGCAGTTTTACCGGTTGATTTAGAAGCTGAATCATATCTTGGAGTTGACTGGGACACGGTCAAAACTACTGAAGAATTATTGTGTGCAAGAATGATGCAGCTAGAAAAGAAAGAAGAATATTTAGAAAAGGCATATTCGCGGATGATGAAGGTCCGAAATCAATCAGTCAGATATTGGGATGAGCGGTTGGCACATCGATTAAGGAAACCTTTGAACCCAGGTGATATGGTCCTGGTGTATAATAGGAGTTTGGAAAGTCAGTGGGGAAAAATGTTTGCAGATAGGTGGAATGGACCGTATAAAATCAAGGAGCAAGTTTCCGGCGGTTCATATGTGCTAGAAGAGTTGGATGGAGTAGTATTGAAGAAGAGGGTAGCGGCCGATCAAGTGAAACGGTTCTATCCTAGAGGCACCAGGAGTGCCGAAGTCTTCCTCCGCAATGAGGATAAACTATGAAACTTCTTAAATTTATGGATCCTCCGCAATGAGGATAAACTATGATATTAATGAAACTTTATGGATTCCTCCGCAATGAGGTTAAACTATGAAATTTCTTAAATTTTATCAACTCCGAAATGAGGATAAACTAAAATTTTAATGACTTTTATTAAATTTATACCTCCGCAATGAGGATAAACTATGATTTCTACAAAATTTTATGGATTCCTCCGCAATGAGGATAAACTATGATATCTACGAAATTTTATGGATTCCTCCGCAATGAGGATAAACTATGATATCAATGAAACTTTATGGATTCCTCCGCAATGAGGATAAACTATGAAATTTCTTAAATTTTATCAACTCCGAAATGAGGATAAACTACAATTTTAATGACTTTTATTAAATTTATACCTCCGCAATGAGGATAAACTATGATGTTTATAAAAATCTTATGACGACCTCCGCAACGAGGATAAACTATCTTCTTTTTTTTATCAAATAATTTACTATCGTTACACTGCATATGGGCAACGAAACTGTGATGAAACATAACGAAATACGAGAAAACCTTCATTGAAAATTTTCAAAATTAAAAATTCTTAAAATATGGGTGAAGATAGTGTTGGAAAAATTTTAAAATTTATTGGAAGAAGTGTTCACAGGGGAACCTTCTTAATTTAATATTGGCAAGTGTGGGGGTAATTGATGGGCTGGCTGCTCTATACACAATTACCCCATAATGTTCGTTTCCAAAATTTTCCCTGTTTCTAGTTGAATCCTGGCTTTGTCTTTTAATTATAGGAAGTCCACTAAGACTATAAACTGGAACGAATCAAGAGACACCGCTCTCAACGCCGGATTCAAGATTTTTTTTATTTTGTTTTTGATTTTTTATGTTAGATTGTGATTTCTTTTCTTTAATATATATTATGAATTAATGTAAAGGTGATGCTCACTGGTGGTCTCTAATCATTTTTATAAATTGGAGGGAGCCCACCCAGTGATCATCATTATAAAAATTAACTTCTAAAAACTTTCATTTATTTTCTTTTCTTTTCAATTTCTCAAAATTGTGTAACCACATCAAGTTGCACTTGGATGTGGGTATGATGTCAAGGGTACGGCTCATCAAATGGCCGGGGGGCATCTTTTAAAATTTTATTTTAAAATTTTTTTTTTATACTTTTTTTTATCTTTCGTTTCACATTTATTTATCTTTATTTAAAATTAAATTTTAACTTTTATTTCACAACTATCTTTTCTAAAATCTTTTATTATAAATTTAAAAAAAAATAAAAATAAAAAAAATTAAATTAAAAAAAAAAAAAAATAAATAAATAAAATAAAAAAATAAAAAAAAAAATGAAAATAAAAATAAAATAAAAATGAAATAAAAATAAAATAAATATATAAAAAAAAAAAAAAATAATAATAATAAAAAGTATAAAAAAAAAAAAAATTAAAAAAAAAAAAAATTAAAATTAAAATTAAAATTTATTAATTAAATCAAAATCATTATTATATTTCTTAGTTTTATTTTTTTAGTTTTCATTCTTTTTAGTTTTATTCATTTAGTTTAGACAGGAAACAGGGTCTAGGGGAACTCAATACCTATGGGATTTTACTTCAAGACATCTGTTAGTCCTCCAAGACTTTAAACTGGCTACTGTTCAAGACTTTCCTTAAGGTTTTATACGAATTTTGGATCGTTAGTCCTCCAAGACTTTAAACTGGCTAATTTTCAAGACTATCGTTAAAATTTTTTATTGGATTTGTTAGGTCCACCAAGACCTTAAACTGGATTGTTATCAAGCTGTTGGGTCCACCATGACCTTAAACTGGATTTCTTATCGATTAAATGTTTGGTCCACCATGACTTTAAACTGGTAGTTCATTCATTGTTTAGTCCACTATGACTTTAAACTGGAAAATTAATATCTGCAGGATAATTCAACATTCATTGGACCACTATGGCCTTATACTGGATTACTTGTCGATCAAATGTTTGGTCCACTATGACATTAAACTGGATTATCAAATTTATTCAATCTTTGGTCAAGCCTAGGCCTTACTTAGGAATATATCAAGATATTTATGCACTTAAACGATCTTTGGTCCACCAAGACCATAAACTGGCAATCGATTATATGTTTGGTCTGCCAAGACTTTAAATTGGAATGTCAATCTTGTTTGGATAACTCAATTCAATCTTTTAATTTATCACTGTCCACTAAGACTTTAAACTAGTTATTCAATTATTTCTGGAATTGGGTGCTGATAGCTTTAGGAGGTTAAAATTTTAGGTGGTGATGATGCTAAAGAAAGCATAATGGTTAATTAGGTAAAATTTGTGGCGCTTTAACATGGTCTAAAGTTAATATTATTATTGGAAGCCTGGCAAAAGTATTTTATGGGTTTGCTGTATAGCAAAGTTTGAAAATTGTGATGAAGGAATCAGAAGTTAGGATGGTAGTTGGATTTTAGGGAATGATTTTTTTTAGTGCCTCATAGTTAGGCCATTTTTTTTTTGGTGTGAAGCTTGGAGGACCTTATGGCGAGATTGGAATCATAGAATTCGGCTCAGTGGGGGGCCCTATGAGGTTGGAATCAGGAGTATTCGGCTCATAGGAAGATCCACTCTCTCAATGCTGTGACAAGAAGGAAGACTGGTATATGGGAGTCTGAAGGGATTCAAACCTTGCTCTCAGTAGTGGAATCATCACAAGATTTATATTATTTTATTTTATGTTATATCAAGCCAGAGAAGAAGAAAACATCATTTATGTTGAAAGTTTAAGAAGACCAAGCAAAAACAAAATTTTATCAAGTTATACTGTTAGAAAAGATAATTTCTTTGAAATTGTTCAACATCATTATCAAAGCTTTGCATTAAAATTCTTCTTTTCATGAGGTCTTCATGGTTATTAGCTGGAGTTTCTTGAAAATAGGCCAGCATTTTTCGTTTCAACTCATTAGTAAAGTCAAGAAAAAGATAGCGATGAAAATTTGGGTAATGATTGATATAGTCCGTCTTCACTCTACCAACATCATCAGTGTTGGTTATTTCGACAGCTAGAAGTTCAAATATGTTATTAAGTCATAGGTTTAGTCAATTTTGATTAAAAGTTTTTTAGTAAGATAAATAGGGTCTTACATTTAGAGCCAGGAAACATAGTCTCAGCAAAGTTAGTTGGGGGTACTGGCGTTATAGGATTAGGATCTTGTGAAGGCAAAATTAGGCCGGGATCCGTTGATGAAGATTGAACTTTTGAAGCTGTTTTTGTTCTTATTCGTTTTAAGAAGACAGGAATTTTGGATCGCTTTTTAGAAGTTGAGGGATCAGGGAGAGCTGCTGGTCCTAAATATACGTTTGTTTTAGAAGGAACTATTGGCCGGTTGCATTTGACTTTTTTCACACGGCATAAGTCGCAAGCTGTTCTGCCAGGAAGATTAGGGTTGGACATTAAACAAGGTACCTGGTATCGAGCGCAGAGTTCACATGGAGCGACAAGTTCTTTGGAAGACATATTGATGAAGATGAATTTTATAGTTGATTAAAGAAGATGGTGGTTGAAGGTTAAAGATGAATATTGTGATCAACCACTTATGCAAAGTTATAAGAATGGGGACATTCTCGATTGGAGGGAGGATGTGGTAGCCTAAAGTTTAGTACGGCACCTAAGTATGTAAATGGAGTTATCACGGCATGCAAGATTGGTGTTATTATTTTTTATAAAAGGGTTTTATTTAATTTATTTGAGTTTTAAATATGAAGAAATTGGTCACGAGCGAATGCCTACACGAAAACAATTTATTTTACGGAGAAAACTTATTTTTACGGTCTGAAAAATTTATAAGTATCAAGTCAATTCACTCAAGAACCTTGGGAAATTTTCCCAGAATTTTCACTATTTTTCTTATATTTTTAAATGAATTTTAAAGTTTTATAGAAATATTTACGTTTTCAAAAATTACTTAACTTTGATGAATTTTCACGGGGTAATTAGAGCTGCGCAGACTACGAAAATTAGTTTGGTAGGTAAAGGGGAAGTAGCTCTATTATGTGTAATTTTTCTAGATTTTTTATTATGGTTTTAAGGTTCTAAATTGAGTCCGGAAGTCTGGACGGACTCCGTTTCGACTCCGTACGGACTCCGCTTTGACTCCGTACGGACTCCGTTCCGGCTCCGTACGGACTCCGTTCTGGCTCCGTACGGACTCCGTACGGGCTCCGGATTGACTCTGGAAGAGCTCTGGAGGGGAAAATTTAGGCACGTGACTAGGAATACTTAAGCAACTCTCAAACTCGAAATTGAGAAGGGAGACACATCATACAGCTTAATCATTAACCACCATGGTCTCATTTTTTATTACTCAACAAATTAAATAAATTGTAATACCCTTATAACTTTATATTTTATATATAACATTTTAGAAATACTACTCAACAATTTAAATCACACTTCATACAGGGTATCTTTAGAAAGGTCTTCATCGCTGGGACTCGATTATTGCTGTCTCATTAAAATTCAAATTATTATAAAAACATAAAAGTCAATCTTTTCAGATCTTTCACTGGTACACCTTAATTGTTGTTATCAGTATTTCTTTCTCAACAGCCACGATCATTTAATCTCAATAAGCGTTAATTATTTTAGAGTTTCATTATTTTTATTAATCAGATCCAAGTAGATTGGTTAGCTTAGTGATTTAGAATTCCCATTTTGTTATTTTTATTGGAAGGACGGGGTTTTCAGCTAAATCCACATATCTCCTCCGGATTCTGCTTACAGCAAGGCGACTGTAAGAGTTTACCTTACCATAACGTCTTTTTGATAGTTATCTTTTTTAAGAGGGCGTCCTTTTCCTCTATACTCATGCTTTCTGGCTGGGGGTACTGTTGTCCCTCCATGGTGATGTCCTGGAATGTTTTTATTAGCTTTAGACCTGGTATTATAAGCAGGCTGTTCACTTACACTATCCTGAGGAGCACTCATATTGTTCAGAATAACAATATTTTACGTCTACAAAAGAAAAAACTCTATGGAATTTAGTAGACAAGAGATATTAGCAATTATATTACTAATAAAAAAGCAATGGAGCTTACCCTGAATTTATATCTTTATTTATTTAAATAAAATATAAGAAAAATTCGAAAAAATCTGTTAAAAATATAATAATAAGTTTAACTAGACCTCTATAAGGGTGAATAATTAGCTTACCAAGCTTTAGCCAAATACCAATTTAATTGGGTGTTATATTGGTGTCCAAATACCAAGTGAAATTGGGTTTATATTGGGTACAGTTACTACTGTAAATATCTAATTTTTATGATAAAAAATTAGTACAATGATTATAAGGGTTCTTTTCCGCAATCAATGAGTTATGATGACCCACTAATATGCCGCAGACCCAAATATTTGGTTAATTTTGAGTTGTACTAAGGTAAAAATCACGTCCCAAGGCTTATACTAAATAATAAGTAAAATATAAGGAAAGACCCCCAATTGTCAGTACAGTCTAGTATATAAGTATGATATAATAGTGTTATTTTATGGTCCTACTACTTATTAATAAATGATTTAGTGATTAAACCTCAGGGGAAGACTAATAGAATAGTTATACTCAAATTAAACTCACAATACTTGGATTTAAATGCGTGCTAGTGGTGGAAAATAGAAGAATAAAATATAGTTATAGCTTTTATAAAGATAATATCAATTTATAAGGGCTTTATAATATATTTCTGAATGTTAATAATTGTAGTGTAATGTTTATTTGAAGTGTAGTAATTGAATGATTATAATAAACCGTCAAAATCCCTCCTTACTTATACCCAAATCCACTGGAGTGCACAGACCTTCAATCCAGATGATGTCACTGCTATCCCCGGCAATTACAGCACTGTGAGGGCCCATCACCTCCCCATGGCGTCCACTTCAAGCAGTTTCAACACCCAGACCTCCAGTAAGGACCCTCCATCACTATTAATAATAACACAGAGTCATACCATAAATAGAAATCCCAGATAAAAGCGGATACCATAAAGAAATAGGTAAAATAAAAGATCAAAAAGAGATTTAATGAAACTAAAAGCATATAAAGGAAACAAATAAAATTTCCAAGCCCCCAATAACATCCCCAAGCATCCACATTAACCCAAAAACATATTTCCAACCCATAAATCCGTGAATAACCATCCAAGGAAGTAATTTTAGTTGTCCAAACTGGGTGTATGCGCCTGATATAGGTGTCTATGCTTCTGTAGGCGTTGTGAGTCCACTGATTTCGTCCATATGACCTTAAATAAGCAGAAAAACAAAGGTTATAGGCTATTAAGGGGCTAAAACCCACTTATATACCTAAATATACATAATATACTGCATATTTCACTGAATATGAGATTTATGTATACATATAAGCTTATGTATGTCAATAATTACTTCATATCACTTAAGATAAGTATATTATGACTCTATTAACACCTTAATAAATATTATTAGGCCATGGATAAGCTATTTAAACTATTATAAATTATATAATAGAATAATAATTATATATATATATCATAAAATAATATATATTATTATTTTAACCTTATTTTTAAGATATAAGCTTAATCTAGTTAAGGTTATCTTATTTTAAGCATAAGAAATACTCAGTCCTAAGGATATTTAGGCTGACAGAATGTCTAATACTGGTGATTCCATGCAGGTTGATCCTCCATTAGAATGTAATGTTGGAGTGCAAAATAATCCTCCCCCTCAAAATTCCTAGAATGCCTCCATTGGGTCCTGCTCCCCCTTAAAGACCTAGTGAAAATCCAGGTAAACCCTAACCTCCTCCTCAGTCTTCATCAGATCCCCAAATTTGATCAACTGATTGCTCTTCTAATATCACAAATACAGATGGTCGATCCGCACCTGGTAATTTTCAGCAGGAAGCAGAAAGTGTAGGTAAATATTGGGCTAGTATGTTATTGAATCAGTTTCTTGCAAGAGGTGGGGGATCCACTTCTACTAACACAGCCACCAGTACCAGTAGACCTGGTGAGTAAACTTTTTCAACATGCTTTTATGTTTTAAAATAGGTTTACCAATTTTTATTTTCAAAAATTTTCAGGTAATCCCTCTCTTATAATTCAAGCTACTGATCAGCGCAGAACTCTTGATTCTGAATCACTTCAAAATGACCGAAACTTGCAAATGGTTAGAAGAATAGTTACGAGGTGTGATGTACCAAGGAGCTCAGATTCTATTAACCAAAATATCTATCACTTTTTGAAGTTCTGTCTTGGTGGACCCATTAATGTATCCAAGTTTCCTATAGGCCCAACAAATGAAGAGCTTACAGATTGGAAAAATTGGCATGAGTACAAGCTATTGACGATTGAAACAGCATTAAAACAGGTTCAAAACGCACCGCAGGAAACTTCAGCTGCTGATCGTCAATTTATTTTAACAAATACTGCTATATTCTTACGTTCCAAAATTCATCTACCAACTATTATTTCAACACCTGAGCCCCGAGGACTAAAGGGAGGAGCTTCTGTACCGATCTCTGTAAAACAGCATTTGGAATGAGAGCTTCAAGAGAAAGGATTTTGTCAACTCCCTTTTGATTGGAACTGTCAAAATTTTTCTGAGTCACTATGGAATCAAGTAATGGGGAGTGTAGTATCAGACCATTGTACTAAGTGGCTCTCAACATTGAAAAAAATTGATTCAGCAAAACTCAGGTTTATACCAATCATCGTCAAGCAATGATTGGTCAACAAGGGAAAAGAGATTCAAAAGGTGGCTGGTCAAAACTGTGAGGTGATTGAGGCAAGTAGAAAGGAAAAGAGATCAAGAGCACAGATAAAGCGTTATCAAAAAAAGGTATTTATTCAAAGCATAATAACTAAAGAAAGTCTATTAATAATTTGATTTGATTTTAGATCTCAAAAAACCACTACGACATTGCAAGAAAAAAGTCCTTTGATCAGCCAGGCTTTGTAGCACTTTCTCATGATACAAGTCTCATGTCTGATTTAGAAGAAGCCCCACCTGATCCAGAAGAGAATGGTCCTAAAAGAGTAGTTCATGGATGGAGAAATCCAAAACTCAATGAAATTTTAGATAAAATGGACAACTTGACTAAAAAGACGGCCCATTCAAATGTTTAAAAGGCTTCAATGAAGAAACTTTATGGTTGCTCAACTAAAAATACAGCTTCAACAGATGGTATCTTGAATGTGCCCAAATTTCTGCCAAAAAACTGCTATTCACCTGGATATTTAGCAAATTTGTCAGTTAATGAGAGGGAGTTACTTGACGTTCCAGAAGATATAGATTTTGCCAAAGTTAATGAAGCACTAGATCGAGCAGCAGCACCTTAAATTTTTTACCCCCACTGGTAACCATGTATGTAGAGTGATAGTAATAATTTTTTGAATATAACATTATTATTCTTTCTTATAAAAAATTCCAATTGATGTATAAGATAAACAAGAGCAAAAGAATTAGTAATTTTAAAATTATTGAGGATAGAAAAACAGATATATATTTTTGTAAAACTTTAAGACATGATAAACATTTTGATTAAATAAATGTGAAATTTTTTATGTACAATAAATGAACTTAAAATAAATTAAATTGAATCTCTTCTCAGTTACTTACAACAAGATCAAATTAAAGCCTAAAACAAGAATAGAATTAGACTCTAAATTTCAATTTAAAATACCTGTTTCTCATTAATTATAATTGATTTTTTATTGGCTAAAGGCCACCAATGATTAGTATAAAAATGCAAATGTGAAAAAAAAATGAAAGTGAACACCATTCCTCACCAAAAAAGAAAGATCAATAAAGGCACTCAAAAATCCATTACCATAGTTAATAATCAAAATATATACAAAAAATTATAGCATTAAAACAATGGGAATTTGTTTACACAAGGATCTTAAGAAATTTTTTTTTTAAACTTCACTTTTTGCAACAATAATTGAAAATTATTAATCATTAAAAACCAAAAATCATCAATTTATGTTTGGTTTTCATGCCTTAAAAAATTAAAGAGGCTTTAATAACATGTAATTGATAAACATACTTCAGTAGAAATTAAGTATTGTACTATGTGTCCAGTACAAGTTTGGCCAAACTTGTGCTGGACACTTTGGCCAAGACTAGTGACTAAAAATTGCAAGGAAAACCAAAAATTAATAGGCTATAAAAGGAAGTTAATTAATGGCATCAAATTGTTTTTTGTTAAAATTTTCCAGCACAAGCTCGGCCAAACTTATGCTGGACACTTTTCCAATTTGAAGTTGGTAAGGTGTATGTTTTTTAAGAGAAGTGAGGTGTTCCTCATAAAAGTGTCCAGCACAAGCTCGGCCAAACTTGTGATGGACACTTTTACCAAAAAAAAAAAATAGATGCCATCAAATATGTTCATGTTATAGCTTAATTTATTTTAATTTCCTTGAAGTAATAAGTTACTGTACATGACCAAAGTGTCCAGCACAAGTTCGGCCGAACTTATGCTGGACACTTTTATGAGGAACACCTCATTTCTCTTAAAAAAACATGCACCTTACCAAATTCAAATTGGAAAAGTGTCCAGCACAAGTTCGGCCGACTTATGCTGGACACTTTTTCCAAGACCAGTGACTAAAAATTGCAAGGAAAACCAAAAATCAATAGGCTATAAAAGGAAGTTAATTGATGGCATCAATATTTTTTTTGGTAAAAGTGTCCAGCACAAGTTCGGCCGAACTTATGCTGGACACTTTTCCAATTTGAAGTTGGTGAGGTGTATGTTTTTTTAAGAGAAGTGAGGTGTTCCTCATAAAAGTGTCCAGCACAAGTTTGGCCGAACTTGTGATGGACACTTTTACCAAAAAATAAAAATGATGCTATCAAATATTTTCATGTTATAGCCTAATTTTTTTTAATTTCCTTGAAGTAATAAGTTACTGTCCAAGACCAAAGTGTCCAGCACAAGTTTGGCTGAACTTATGCTGGACAAGTTTATAATTTGAAGTTGGTAAGGTGCATGTTTTTTTAAGAGAAGTGAGGTTTTCCTTATAAAAGTGTCCTGCACAAGTTTGGCCGAACTTGTGCTGGACACTTTTACCAAAGAAATTAGATAGCATCAATTATCTTCATTATATGGGCTATTTTTATTGGTTTTCCTTGCAATTTTTAGTCACTGTTCTTGGCCAAAGTGTCCAGCACAAGTTTGGCCAAACTTATGCTGGACAATTTTATAATTTGAAGTTGGTGAGGTGTATCTTTTTTTAAGAGAAGTGAGGTGTTACTCATAAAAATGTCCAGAACAAGTTTGGCCGAACTTGTGCTGGACACTTTTACCAAAAAAAAAATAGATGCCATTAAATATGTTCATGTTATAGTATAAGTTTTTTTAATTTCCTTGAAGTAATAAGTTACTGTCCATTACCAAAGTGTCCAGAACAAGTTTGGCCGAGCTTGTGCTGGACACTTTTATGAGAAACACCTCACTTCTATTAAAAAAACATACACCTCACCAACTTCAAATTTGAAAAGTGTCCAGCATAAGTTCGGCCAAACTTGTGCTGGACACTTTTACCAAAAAAAATATTGATTCCATCAATTAACTTCTTTTTATAGCCTATTGATTTTTGGTTTTCCTTGCAATTTTTAGTCACTGGTCTTGGCCAAACATGTGCTGGACACTTTTTCATTTTGAATTTCGTAAGGTGCATGTTTTTTTAAGAGAAGTGAGGTGTTCCTCATAAAAGTGTCCAGCACAAGTTTTGGACAAACTTGTTCTGGACACTTTTACCAAAAAACAATTTGATTCCATCAATTAACTTCCTCTTATAGCCTATTGATTTTTGGTTTTCCTTGCAATTTTTAGTCACTGGTCTTGGCCAAAGTGTCCAGCACAAGTTTGGCCAAACTTATGCTGGACACTTTTATAATTTGAAGTTGGTAAGGTGTATGTTTTTTTAAGAGAAGTGAGGTTTTCCTAATAAAAGTGTCCAGCACAAGTTCGGCCAAACTTGTGCTGGACACATTACTCAAAACAGTTTTATGGATTCAATTGTCTACATATTCCTTACAATGGTCTTTTGGTAAAGAGGGAAACCTTTAGCTATTGGTAGTTGTTTTGAGTATATTATGAGTAGTTGATATTTCCATTTTTAGGTAAAAGAGTACAATATTTTTTGCAATTACCAGTAATTTATTTCCCTCAATATTTCTAAGATATTGGTTATAATTTTTATAACACCTATTTCTAATATTCCTCTTTGATTTGATTATTTTTTTTAGTCCTGATTTAATGGTTTTTACTATTTTATCAACCAAGCTTTACATCAATGTAAAAAATACCCTGATTAATCCTGCTATATTTTTTTTGACTGTTCCTATTCAATAATAGCTCAAGATAGAAACATATATCCATTATCTATTTTCTTTTTCAACTTAGTTATCTCAGTTGAAAGTGTTCATCAATTACTTTGAATGATGTTTACAGTATGTAACCTTGTACAAATCTGTATAATACTTTAAAAAAATTGTGACTTTGGTAGTTGGTTATTGGATTTTATGTGGCAATAATTTCAAATAACTTTATACTTTATTCATATACTAAGATTCTTAAGTGTTTCTATTTCCGATTTATTATATCAATTTAACTTTAACTAAGTTTAGAGTAGGTTTGTGCCATGGGGTGTCAGCGCAGCCCAAACAAGTTCCTATCATAGAATAAATTAATTTTTTTTAATAATTTTATATAATACTATTTAGTGTTATCTTTTTTATCCCCTTTTTTTAAATTATCTTTTTCCTTTGTTTTTGTCCCCTATTTTTTATAACACATAAAGATGCATAAATTTCCAATAATAGATCCCTTTGTCATATTGCATGATGTCGATATTTAAAAATTAATTTAAATATTTAAAATAGTTAAACTTATATTCTCAACTATTTACCCTTTGCGATTATCAAATTGTAAATTGGAAATTTTCTTTGTTTGTCATCCTTTTAATTCCCCAATTTTTATGTCTAGTTACTTCCCTTTTACTATTAACCCCATTTTTATCATCAGACTATTTTACAATATGCTCGCTAGCTTGATGCCATTGTAAAAGAAACCCTATCAAAAACCTGCTTCTGGTAATATATAAACCCTCTTGTTTAGTACCACATTTCTCAATTCGTTTATTTCTCTCAATTTTACTACTATTATCTTTTGGTTATCATATTTATCTGTGTTAGTACAGCTTGAAAATACAAATAGCAATATATATTTTTTATCTCTTTATTACCTTGATATAAGAGTTTTTCATTTTTTTCAAGTAATTAAAATGCCTCGTGATAAACAGACACCTCCTTTATGTAAGATCTATTGCTTTATCTCTTATATCTTCTTAGACTAACTTTTCTTTTCATTAATATATTTGATATATTAGCACCAAGTAGTTATTTGACAAAATCTCATCAGCATCCTCGATTGGAATCCTTCAAACTCAAGAAACAACCACCTCTAGGCATGTCTCCGAACCCCCCTTCTCTTGCCAATGAAAGGACTGAAATTACACAATCTCAATATGGCAAGATACTTGAGTTTGCTAAAGGCAAAACTGAAGAACTACTTTCAACTCTTAGCGAGAAGCCTTTGCCATCTTATATTTCGAATGCCTACAACAATGTGCTTGTAATGACCTAGAAAAATGTATATAATTATTTTATATTAAATTCTTTAAACCCAGAACAATAAATTATTGACACTTTTTCTTTAAAACTTATTCAAATTCAGCTTATGAAAAAGGTATCATTCCTCCTGATGATGTCATTATCATCAAAGATGATGATGATAATGAAATACCTGACGCTGAAGGCTATGCATCAACATCTCGAGGGGGAGATAAGACTATTCTTCGACGTTCAAAAAGAATGAGACTTTCTAGGGGATCTAGTTTTGTCAGTGCTACTAAAACTCCTCCTGCCAAGGATTCCTCTTACTCAGCATCTCAAAAATCTAAACAAACTAGCCAAAATGTGTCGAAAGGGTATGTCATTTCTTTCATGAGTAATATAGCAATCAATTTTATATTAGTGTTTAAAGCTATCTCCAAATTGTTTACTTTCTTATTTATTATTTCTTGTCTTTTTCTTATCTTTTAATCCAGCTCTAAAAATGACAATCACTCCAAAGCATCAACTAATAGGGAATCTTGCTCTAATGAAGAAGAAGTAGAAGAAGAACATGATGATGAAGTTTCAAAATATGAAGCTTCTCTAACTCAAAAATATGATGAAGCTACTTCTGCTGATGAGGTTGAGTAAACACCGAATGAAGAAATTGATCCACCTAGCCAGCCACAAAAAAATACTTCAAGTTCAAATAAACAGCTTATAGTTGCCGTATCTTCAAAATATAAAATTGAAATTCCCCAAATCCTATGGCTCTATCATCATCAATAAAAATTTCTAATAACTCCCTTCCTTATACTCCAACAATGATTGGCAACTCAAAATTACAGAAGCAAATAGCTGAAATTCATCAATTTTTTGAAGGTAGAATCAATGGTCAAAAGGTACTAAGGGCATGGCCAGAAATTGATCAGTTATTAGAAATCCTTTTGTCTGCTTCTCTTGAAAAGCCACACGAAATTTCACACAAATTCAATTTTCTATGGATGAAATCTGCTCATGACAAAATGTTTACAAAAATTAATGAACTCTGTATGTATCACTAACTTGAAGTTGGATAATTTATTTTATGATAACTAATTGTTTTGTTATTTTTTTAGCTTTGTATTTTCTTAATGTTGACACTTCGCAGATCTGGGTGGTCAATAATTTGAACTTTGAAAATTTGGAAAATTTTTGTAACTCTGAAGAACCAAACTCAAATAATCTTTCTACGTTTTAGAAGACTGATCACCCTGAATCATAGATGATACACATGCTATCAAGACTAGTTAGCCCAAGTGCTCACCAGCGTTATTTTTGGGCATCCCTCATTGCATAATCTCTTTATCTTGCTTCTTGTCAAGCTATACTTTTAGTCTAGAAGATTTGGTACATAGTTCTACGAGGATTTAAAATGCTTAAATGGGTTCTCAACAAATTTGTACGTATTTCTTAATTCAAAGATGAATGTTTTTACTCAATAAAAGAGGTAGGATTAAAATATTAATATAAATTATAAATTAGAATTACGTTATTGTAAATACTAATGATATAGAATATAAGAATAAGTGTTTAGTTGGTTAATAGTTGTAAAAATGGTTTGGTAAGATAGAATGAATAAAAAGACAACAAAAAGAGAGGCCTTTTATAGGCAAAGGAGAGACAAAGCACGGAAATCAAATTCTAAAAACAGTAGGAAAAGAGAGAGAAAAAGAACATTCCAGAAAGAGTATTTCAAATAATAAAGTTATTCCAAAAAGAAGGCGTCAAAAAGATGTATTTACAGAGTATGTCAGAAATACATCAATATTTTTAATATTTACTGTAAATGTCAATCCCAAATAAGAAATTTGATTTGTTTGTATATATTTAATATTATTTGAATATTTAAATCTTATTTTATCTTTGTATTTTATTTTCTTTAAATATAAAGTTTTATTTTTCCCAACCTGTCAATTGAGCACGGTGTTAGAGAAAAATATAAGGGACAAAATTATAATTTTAATTTTAATTATTTATTTAATTAATTAATTTAATTTTTACATTCTGTAACTAGTTAATTTATAACTAATTTTAATGTAACTAAATGATAATTAAATAATAATTAAAGATGATAAGGTGCGGCTTCATCCAGTAAATAATTAATTATTTCACTGGGTACGTCTAGTAGCCTGGCTGACACTCCCTTACTCTAAAAAAAATAATAAAAAAAAATGCTATGATTTTTTCTTCTTATACTTTTTTAGTAGAGTAGGAAGATTAGATATCTCCTTCCCAGGTATCCAAGAATCATATTCAGATGATTTATTCTTGAATCTCAATAAGTATTCTGTACCTTTCTCAGCAGTGACTATTCTTTCATTTAATATTTTTTCAATTTCTGCTGTCTCAGTGATTTCATTTGGGGTTTTCTTTGGTCTACCCCTCCTTCTTGGAAATAAATCACTATTGGATGTGTAAGGTTTCAAAAGAGATATTGGAAAAACAGGATGTTTTCTGTCATATGGGGAATACAGAATAACTTCAACTGCATTATCTCCAATCATTCTTCTGACAACAAAAGGACCAACAAATGGATCTTTTAATTTGTTATTACCTTGTAAGTTGAAGTGGACTGTAGAAATCAACACTTCATCACCCTTTTTAAAAGTGTATTCTTTATGGGATTTGTCCCATCTTTTCTTCTCATATTCAAATGATTTTTCAATACATTTTTGAGCATGATTTCTGCATAGTTGTTGCATTTGAAGAAAAGATTTTACACCAGGATGTATATCCAATTTAGGTATTTTGTTATTGAGAATTTAGGCAGGAGTATTAGGAACATATCCAAGCCAGAGCTCAAAAGGCTTTCTTTGAGTAACAGAATGAACAGTGCTATTATAAGCAAATTCTAACCCAGGAAGTAAGGTAACCCAATCATGAGTGAATCTGTCATTATCTTTATACTCAAGGCCAAAGGCACAATATCTTCTTATCATGTCCTCTAAAGTCTGAATCATTCTTTCAGCTAAACCATCAGTCTGAGGGTGATGGGCAGTAGAAAGTTTCAGATCACAACCACAAACATCCATCAGAGACATCCAGAATTCAGAAGTAAATTTAGGGTCTCTGTCAGAGATTATGGCTTTAGGAAAACCAGAAGTATTAAACATATGAGACCACCATAAGAAAGCTAATTCTTTAGTGGAAACATCCTTGTGGGTAGGGATAAATTTACACATTTTTGTGAATCTGTCCACAATAACCCAACAAGAGTTATAACTGTCTTTACCAGCAATAGGTAATCCTGTTACGAAATCCATGTTTATTATTTGCCATGGGGCATCAGGAGGTTCAATATGTTGCATTAATCCTGCTCTTTTACCAGTTAATCTTTTTGATTTTTGGCATGAATCACAGGATTCAACATATAATTTTGTGTCTTCAGACATATTAGCCCACCAAGCAGTGTTCTTAATTCTGATCATTGTTTTGTCAAGATCAAAATGTCCAGCTAATATGTCATCATGACAAATTTTCAAGAGGATTTCTTTCATAGAAGGAGGAATAACAATAACATTACTCAACTTTCTCCTATAATATAGATATCCTTCATCAATTGAAAATTTTCCTTTTTCCAAACCCTTTTGGTACTTTGGTGGAAGGGTTTTAATTAATGCTTGTATTGAAGCATTCTTTGGATCATTTAATATGGTGCATAACTTTTTCAAGTCAGTGTCCTTATCATATGATTCCAGAATAAGCTGTAATAGCTCTTCCAACATATCAACCACATATATCCCATGGATATGGATAATTTCATCCTCAGGATCATATGCAGGATTTGAGTCATCATTTGGTAAGGGTAACCTTGATAACATATCCACATTTGAGTGACCAATACCAGCTCTGTGAATAATTGTCATTCTCCCTCTGTACTCTTGAACAGCCAGCTGCCATCTAAACATATGTCTATTAGGTGTTTTCAAGTTTAAAAGGGATTTAACTGCACTGCAGTCAGTGACAAGTTCAAATTTCTGGTCATCTAGGTAATAATGAAGCTTTTCTAGAGCCCATACTACAGCTAAACACTCTAATTGAGTAGCACCATATTTCAATTCACTATTTCTCAAGGTTCTTGAAATATAACAAATTACTACTCCTGAAACTTTATCATTTATCACTTGTTTTTGATGGAGGGCAGCACCAAGACCAATGAAACTGGCATCAGTGTACAAAACAAATGGTTGATCAAAGTCAGGTAAAGCAAGAATTGGTGCTGACATCAAACAGTGTTTCATAGTGTCAAAGGCTCTTTGTCTTTCACTATTCCAGACAAAAGCAACATCCTTTCTAGTTAATTGGGTAAGGGGTAAAGCTATGACTTGTTAATTTTTAATATACTGTCTATAGTATCCACACATTCCCAAAAAACTTTGGAGCTCTCTTACTGTTGTAGGAGCTTTCACCTGTTGTATGGCTGCCACTTTGTTCTGGTCAACACATATCTGTAAGCCTGAAACAACATGACCAAGAACTTTTAAAGAATGGAAACCAAATTTACATTTCTTCAAAGCAAGTGTCATATTTATTTCATCCATTTTCTGGAATACTTTACACAGGTGTTTAAGATGGTCCTCAAATGTTTTTGAGAATATAATGATATCATCAATATAAACCATCAGCCAACCTTCAATTATCTCTTGATGGAATGTGTTATCCATTACTTTTTGGAAAACAGAAGGGGCATTTTTAGGGCCAAATGGCATCCTAATATACTTATAAATACCCATATGAGTGGCAATCATCAGAAAGTTCTGAGAATTTTTCTCAACAGGTACCTGGTGATATCCCTTATTACCATCCAAACAGCTGATATATTTAGCACCCTGTAAAGTAGCATGTATAGAGCTGATTCTAGGTAAAGAATAGATATCATCAACAGTATAAGTATTTAGTGCTCTATAATCACCACATAACCTGGCTTTATCTTTCTCATAAGAAATTAGGACAGGTGAGATAACACAATATTTAGGTGTTTCAACTACCTTTTCAATAATATTCATTTTTAAAAGGGTAGAGATATTATCTTCAATATCTTTTCTCTTTGTGGAGAAGCAGGATAAGGCTTCTTCTTTAAACTAGGTGGTATATCAGTTAATGGGCAAGACAATGAAAGTTTCATTTCCTCTTTAACTAATCCCAGTTCATGTGACCCATGAGCAAAGGCCATAGGAAAAGATCTTATCAAGTTAATGATGGAATCTTTATCCTCACCAGAAAGTTGTTCTCCAAAAGAGGCATTGTCAATTTCAGACATAAGGGCATGCATTTCCTTTGTAGATCTTCCTTTATATTGAACCACAGAATTACATGTGTTCAATTCTGGTTTTAATAATTTTTTAGGGGAGGAAATTTTAAATTTTCTCTTCCCATTCAACCCCATTGTGAAACATTGGTTTGAAGGATCCAATTTTATGCCATACTTGGTTAAAATATCATTCCCTACAATAAACCAATTGCTCAAGTTATCATTTTTCATGACAACAAAATCACAAATAGCTCTTACAAAACCATGGTTATATTTAAAAAACACTGTGGCTTTGTATTTACCAATGGGGGACAAAACAGAGCCATACCCTCTCCAATTTTCAGAAATGATAGGCAACAGTTTAGATTTATAGTCTTGATCTACTGAGGCAAGTGCTCTTTCAGATACTACACTTCCTCCAGCTCCAGAATCCAGAACAACTTCAATGCTGGTTCCATTAATCAAGACTGGTGCCTTAAGAGGGGCAATAACAATTGAGTTATCCTCAATGTTCTTTATGATCTCAGCATCCTCAACTGTAGATAAATCATTATTATCAACGTCAATAGTATTTAAATAATGAATATCTTCTTCCAGCATCAAGATTTCTTGTTGAGATTCATATGAAATATTGCTGGCACAATCACTTGATGTATCATCCAGTGCCACTGTGTCATCAGCATGCTCCTCTGTTTGTTCCACAAGATTTATCTTCTTGTCACAAACATGGCCTTTCTGCCAAGGCTTGTTGCACTTGAAGCAAGTGTTTGTTGCATACTTCTTTGGTGCAACAGGGGCAGAAGGTTTACCAACCTTTTCCAGAGGTTTTTGTTGGTAAGTGGAGGGTTTCTCCAAAGGGGTCCTAGGAATGAATCTTCTTGCATCATACTTATTGTTTAGAAGTATCTCATTGCAAGTATTAATGAAAGAAGAGGGTTCTTTGGAGAACTCAGTCCTAGCCACAATCAAGTCTCTCAGAGACATTGGTAATTTATAGAGGATCCTGTCCTTCCATAAATCAAACTCCATATATGGGTCCATTGACCTTAAGATTTTTACAAGTTTCATTAAAAACTCAATAGGTTTATCAGTAGAAGAGCTATATCTAGTTTCCTCATACTGCCTTTGTTGAGCCATTCTGAACTTGGAGCCACCAAATTGTGCTTTAATTAATTTCTTCCAATCCTCCCATGAGTAGTCATTCCCATCCAGGAGAACAGATTCATACCACATCAGGGCAACATTAGTGAACAAAGAAATTAATTTGGACACAATTTCCTCATCTGGGAGTTTGTAAGAATTTTTTAAATTATCAATTCTGCAAATAAATTGTTGCCAATCAGAGGAAGAATCACCATCAAATGTTGGGTACTGGTCAAGTTTTGGCCAATTCTTTTGATTTGAAGGAGTCTCCTTAGTACTAGCTTGTTTCTGAGTAAGAAGCAGCTGTAATTTCTCTAATTGTGCTGAAATCTCATTGTTTAATCCTTCTGTTTCAGATCCTGGTGCATCATCAGTTTTTGATGGAAACTCAGTGTTATCAACAGGTATTTCTGGATCAATTTTTATTTTAGATGAACTAGCCACAGGTACTGGTTGAGAATCCTGCACTATATGTTCCTTCACAGAGTTGTCAGAATATTTTTGGTCATTTAACAATGAGTTCAATGTTTCTTCAATGGTTGTTAGTCTTGTTTTAATTCTTGGAAGACTAGATAAACTTTCATTGACAGTTGCAAAAGATAATTGATTTTTATGTTGAAAAGATGACAACTGGTCACTCAATCTTTTCAGATTTATCTTATCTATCTCTACCTCCTGGCAACAGGCAGATACAGTATCTTTTAGTTTAGACAAATCATTTTTTATATTTTGCCATAAAGCAATTTTCTTTTCATGGGTTGCTTTGTAATGAGACAATTCATCAGAGACTCTCTGTGCTTCACTTTTTAATGCTTGATAACCCTGATCAGTTAACAAACTATTATATCTCTGAGTCAATTGCATATTGTTCATTATATGATTTTGCTTGGCAATAATATCTCTCAAGTGCTCATCATTAATTCTTGCTACATCCGGAGTGTTTCTCAATAAGGAAACTGAGTAACTTTCCAGACTCTCATAGAACTCAGGGTCAAGAGTTTCATCAATCACAGCCATATCAGGATTAATCATTGAGGTAGCAATTAAAAGTAATGGATTGGATACATGAGATAACTGTCTACTATTCCCAGCCTCTATAGGTCTCAAGGTTTCAACTTGCCTTCCAGATTTACCTGAAGGAACAGAGTCAGCCACAAGAAAAGGCACTTGAGAATCAATAGAGGGACGTACCAGGGTTTGCTGGGTATCACCATATTGGGCTTCCTTCTTCTTTTGCCTCCTTGATAAGGGTGGGGAGGAGTGGGGTTTGCCTGGGTGGGCCTTGATGGACCTACCTGAGGTAATTGATGCTGATTTTGAGCTAAGTAGTCTCACTGTGTGTTGAGCCAGTCCCACTGCCACTTGGACACTTCTACCATCTCTTGGGATTGGGGAGCCAATTGTTGTTGATCCCTGGGAGGAAGAGGTTTCCTTTTCTCTTGGAGAGAAGTATTTTTTCTTTTCTCCCATTCTTCCAAGGCATCTACCCTTACCTTTAGTTTTAAGCTGTCTGTCTTTAACTCCTTTATGTGGGTTGACAGATTCTTTATCTGCTGGGACAACGGCATCTTTTTTATCTTGAAGCCTCTTGGAAGCTCTTCTGGTGGGTTTGTCCTGGGTTTCTGATCCTGAGTATTGTCCACTAGGATTTCTACTTCTTCCATTTCCACATCCTGTTTGGGGCAAGGATTTATTAGTTTGAGAAATTCTTCTTGTTAAAGGAGAACTTACAGAAGTAGGCTCATCATAATCAATTAAGTCTAGTTCTTCTTCACGTGCAGTAAAACCACTTTGATCAGTCATTTTAAGATTCTACTGAAATGAATGAAAAGAGACAAAAATTAATTAGTCTTTTATTTTTAATTTTTATTTAACAGAAATAAAATAAAAATAATAAAAAATCTTTTTAGGATAAAAATCAACTTAAATAAAAATAATAAAAAAAATTTAAAACCAGGATAATGCAATCAACTGTAGAAATAAATTAGAATTTCTATTAATTTTTATTTTCAGGATTTAAATCAACTAATTTATTACCAGGATTTATTGTCAACTGAAATAATCAAATATGAATCTTTATTAATAAAAATTATTTTAACTGATTAATTAACTACCAGGACTTAATGTCAACTGAAGTAATTTAAATATGAATTTTATTACTTAAAAAGATTTATTGGATTACCAGGACTCAAAGTCAACTGAAGTAATGAAATGTTAATTATTTATTTAAAAAAAAATATAATTGTCAGGACAATTTGTCAACTGGAACAATTAATTAATCAGGACAAATGTCAACTGAAACATTATAATAATTATTTTATTTAATAAAATATATTATTGTCAGGACAGTTTGTCAACTGGAACAATTAAAATTCAAATTAATCAGGACAATTGTCAACTGAAAAATGATAATAATTAATATTAATATATAATTATTTTATTACCTCTGGGACTAAGAACAGTTATTGCTCTATTATGGTCAACCAGGAAAAATATAAAAAATATAATAATAAAATTAAATTCCAATTACCAGACACCTCCCCCTGCAAAATGAGCAAATTAATGCCACTTACAGAGTGCTGAGTAAAAGGAAATACGTCGCAAATGAAGAGTGAAGAGTAACCCACAAATAGTAATCACAATAATTACCACGATATATACGATCTTTAGTCAGTATATGAACTTAAGTTTTGGAGCGCGGTTCGATTCCCGTTTGCAGCAAAAACTTTTATCACGTGACGTATGACGTTCGTCGTTTTCTTGCCTCCACTTGTCCTTTACAGGTGCTTCTACGCCGATGGTCCTCTCGATTACGCCTCAAGTAACTTTGCGCCGTCGATATTTCGGAAAGGTTCCCAATTGTCAAGGTATACTTTTAGTCTAGAAGATTTGGTACGTAGTTCTACGAGGATTTAAAAGGCTTAAATGGGTTCTCAACAAATTTGTACGTATTTCTTAATTCAAAGATGAATGTTTTTACTCAATAAAAGAGGTAGGATTAAAATATTAATATAAATTATAAATTAGAATTACGTTATTGTAAATACTAATGATATAGAATATAAGAATAAGTGTTTAGTTGGTTAATAGTTGTAAAAATGGTTTGGTAAGATAGAATGAATAAAAAGACAACAAAAAGAGAGGCCTTTTATAGGCAAAGGAGAGACAAAGCACGGAAATCAAATTCTAAAAACAGTAGGAAAAGAGAGAGAAAAAGAACATTCCAGAAAGAGTATTTCAAATAATAAAGTTATTCCAAAAAGAAGGCGTCAAAAAGATGTATTTACAGAGTATGTCAGAAATACATCAATATTTTTAATATTTACTGTAAATGTCAATCCCAAATAAGAAATTTGATTTGTTTGTATATATTTAATATTATTTGAATATTTAAATCTTATTTTATCTTTGTATTTTATTTTCTTTAAATATAAAGTTTTATTTTTCCCAACCTGTCAATTGAGCATGGTGTTAGAGAAAAATATAAGGGACAAAATTATAATTTTAATTTTAATTATTTATTTAATTAATTAATTTAATTTTTAAATTCTGTAACTAGTTAATTTATAACTAATTTTAATGTAACTAAATGATAATTAAATAATAATTAAAGATGATAAGGTGCGGCTTCATCCAGTAAATAATTACTTATTTCACTGGGTACGTCTAGTAGCCTGGATGACACTTCTCAAGAGTTTACCCTTCCTGCTGAAGAATCCGACTTCAATCCAGATTGTCCTATTGGACGTGCCCTACATATTCTAGCCCGCCTTACACATCTGAAAAGCAAAGTTCCTGATACATTTGACAGCTCAACATCACAGTTAGTTGCTGAAAATTTTTCAATCACTCCCCTATTCCAATTTAGAAACATAATAATTGACATCGTAATTTCAATAATTATTTTAAAATCTAGAGAGGCTGCTGCAAATATAACTCAAGCTGAAAGTAAGAAACAACAACGTTCGAGGAATAAAAAAAAACAACAGACCTGCAGGAATTGGATGAGTCTCATAATGATTCTATTCAGAAGATGAATCAAGAATATGCACACCATAAATATCAATCATTTACTTTTTACTTGGTTGATGGTGTTCGTGGATTATTTCTTTCCTCACAGGACCACCGGCTTGTGTCAGCTTCAGACTGCTTAGAATTCATAACACAACTTGGCCTCCTTAGAAAATACTGTGATAATAATAATCTGGGCGGTGAAAAAATCTGGAAAAACCTTAATTTTTATATCTTTAATATTATAAAACCCTTAATAGATAATTCTGGGCCTATGCCACTTAATTTTAATACTCCCACCATGAGCCATATTGCTAAAGAAATGGCAGCTGATTTTCTTGATTATTGGAATCTTATTAAGCCGAATTCTTCATTTTTCTCTATTGTTGACGTAATTAATACATAATGCTACTTCATGTAAATATATACTTTATCCTATTGCTACATTTTTTTGTGTAACTCAAATTATTTATTTATTTGAGATTTATTACCGAATCTGAATAAAAATGCTTAAACTATCAATAAATATTATTGTATAAATTTCTTACACCTTTTTGCTATTCAGTAAATATTATTGCAATAATCATAACTCAAAATCATGATGGATCAAAAATTTGAAGAAAAATTGAGAATACATTATAAGTCATTTTTCTCATAACACTATATATTTCTTTAAGATGGCAATACATATTAGCATTTGTCGCAAATTTTAAGATAATTATTACAAAAAATTGAAACACTTTTCTATCAATTCTTTTCAGCATGTTAAAAAGTTAAAAATTTTAAGTGTAATGAATTTTTGCTCACAATTCATCCAAATTTTTCTTAAGTAGACTTTTCTTAATCTAATTTATATAATTTCTAGGTGCATAATTACCTTAATTATACTAAGTATTCTCTATGAAAGACTCCTGAAAATAATATTCAATTAATTTAATAATAGTAACATATATATGTACCACGATAAAATAATATCTAGACATTTAAATAATGAGAAGCCATCATATTGGTATGAAATCATATTAAAGTGTCTTTGAAAAACTAGTTAAATTTAAAAAATATCTTTTTATCAGAGTCAATTATTTTGAAATATAAAATTTACTCTACATTTTGATGATCTATAATTTAGCTTGCTGTATTTTGATTCATATTTTATATTGATTATTTTTTACACTTACAGATTCATGTATAGATATCAAATTTTGTTCAATAATTTGGTAAAAAAGATATTTAATTCTTTCTATGAAAACAAAAAAATAAAAGAAAGCAACTAGGGTACCCCTTATTAAGAGCTTAAAAATATTATTTCTATAAATATTAAAACAAACCCTTTTTAGATTTCCATCCTTCTTGTTCATCCTTAAATTTCAATAATAAGTTATTGAAATATTATTTTTCAAGTAGAATTTCATATGAATCAAATTCTACTTACATCTACCTGAATAGATCAAGATCAACAAAAATATATCTACAATCATTTTCTAGGATTTTAAGATTCATTCAACTCCAAGAAAAAAGAAATAATCATCCCAAACTCTAAAAATTAATTCAATGGAAAAATATCCAAACACTTCAGAATAAATTTCATTTTGATTGCGTTACATTTATCTTTAAATATATTGAGGTCCACTCTCTCACAAAAGTAAAAGCCCTTTCATAATTATTAATATTTTATTATAATATAATAAAATTTACTTAAAAATGAAGTAGTAGTTTCTATTTTACATACCTGGTTTGTATGAACTTTTTAAAAAAATTCAATTAGATATATATAAATATCATCATATAATACAGATTTTGGAACTCTGCACCTTAATTAAAGATAGATGATATAGGCTAAGTCAAGATCTACAAGGAAATTAAAATTTTTATTAATTAAATATTCCTCTTCTACAAGGCAATTTTAAAAATTAGAATTAATTTTTATTGGAGATATAAATTGATTGATAGATTCATTATTCTCAATATATCTCCTTTCCTTTTATTGATTATTTCAATTCTACTTTTGCAGTTATATGCTTCAATAAAATATAATTATGTGATGAAAAATATTCAATTTATCAAAAAATAAAATCACAAGTCACACTAGTGTACAAATTTCAGTATATTTAAGATTGAGTAATGCCACTAAATTAATTCAAGTTAGATATGAAAGTAAATAATGAATGACTCAAAGAAAAAGATTAATATTTAATTTTCCTTTAATTCATTTTTTATTTTTATTTTTACTTAAATAAAAATAAAATAATACATGGTTTTACTTTATTTATTAATAAGAAAAAACTTATTGCAAAAATTAGCAAATTTTTAATATTTTTAAAAATTATATTAATAGTACAGATCTATTTATGTTGATGCATATGATCTTTTAGGAAGGATTTGTAAGATTTTGTTTATTTTTAATTTCCATTTGCAATAATTAAGCAAGCTAAAAAGCTATATTTTGCTTCTTATATTTTATTTAATTATATTTTATTTTACTTGTAGCAATGATAATTTTTATTGTAATATGGTTTTTCAATTTTTACATCCATTTTTTTTGATACTTTTATTGTTTTAGGTTTTTCACCAGATTATACATAATCATCAGCTTCATAAGAAGTTTTTATAGAAATGTGTGTAAATATATCATTCTACCACTAAACTAAAACTATACCTGTACAATAAAATCACATTTTACCTATCACTACTTAATGGTCTTTTACTTTTTTTATTAACATGTATATCAGAATCATTTTCTGTATTTAATTTTTCAATATCTTTAGTAACATTAAATATATAGTGATTCACTAACTTTCTTTTTTTTTGTTAAATCAGTCTTTTCATTGTACTTAGAAAGTTTCATCATAAGAAAATTACATCTTTCTAACTCTTCATTTATATTTAAGTACTCAGAAATATCTATTTCAAACTCTTGGAGTATTTTAAATGTATTGAAAAGTCTTGTACTAACTTGAATAGAAGAGCCAAGGAGAGTGAATCCACTAATTTCATAACATCGTGAAGTGAAATGTTTAAGAAGGTTTGCTGGCCATAGAATTGCTGTGATGCCATTAGTGGCCTCCATGTCTACTTTGAAAGCTATTTCAGGAAAATGAAGCTCTCCGCCTTTTTCACGTGGTTTATTTGAGTCATAAGATTGATGAAGAGAATTTTTCTCAGTGTCTTTAGGTATGAAAAGTCCAAATGTATACTTGCTACGGTCTGAGTCACAGTGAGAACTATTCGAAAACCTGTTTCCATTTGAGCCTGTTGTCCAAGTAACATTGCCAGCAAATGGTTCAATTTCTTCATTGTTAAAATTTTCTCCAAACGCAGGAATCCCAAGCTTTTGACAGAATTTTACTGCTTCTTGATACTTAACATTAGATATATTTTGATAAAAAAAATTTAAAGAATAACTCTATTCGCTTCATGCAACGAACATACTCTGCCAAATCTAAGGTCTTAGAAGCATATTTACCTAAAAAAGTAATTAAAAAAATAAAAGATTAAAACTATTCATAAATAAAACTATATAATTCTTATGAATTAATAGAGACTTTTTCCTATCTAAACACCGACCACCAACAAACATATTACCAAATCCACCACCATTTTTATGAGCTTTATTTTGCAAAACTTGATGTTCACAATACAAAAAGTCTTTGATCCACTAAATTGTTGCTTCAAGCATGTTTAATCAAATGAGATCTTCAATAGAAAATGTTTTCACTATAACACTTGGAATTGAGGAGCGGATTGGATGGCAAATATAACAGCTAGAATTTGAAATCAAATACCGTTCTGGATTAACTAAATTTTTTACAAAACTCCTAGAAAAATATTTTGCCCTCTTTCCATCTGTCTCAACACCATAATTTTTAACCATAAGTAATGCATTCTTGATGTTTTTCACATTCTAGTTGTTTGATTTTTTTACTCGGTGGTGATTTTTCTTTATAAACAAACTTTGTGAAGCCTGCATCTTGTAGTGTAGTAAATAAGAAATTAATTTAATTTAAAAATAAATAAAAAAAAGTGCAAAATAATGCAATGGTTAAAAATAAGGCCTCCAAAAATAATCATTATATTCTTAATATTAAATAAAAAATCATATCCAACATGCATGTAGAAAACATGAGTATTAGCTGCATTTAAAATATTAATCAAGTATTTGTAATTAAAGCTTTATTTTATTGCTTACAAGTATAGTATTCTGCCGTATGCATTTGGCACACGAGATTCAACTATACCCTAAACATAAACAATTAAATGTGCAGCTTAAATCCAATGCCCAATTATTATGATAAATACAGCAATAATACATAAGTATCTGTTGATGCTTTATTTAATTTTTCTCCATATATCAATAATATATCAAACCACCAGATATCCATAATTTATAATGTTGAAAGGTATAGTTTCCTTAAACAAGAATCAACTATACCTCTACCATTAATAGAATTACAGGAGGCCAATACCTTAAATTATTGATAGGTAGAAAAAAATTGATCACATACACATGTGGATACTATGATATTTTATTTTATTTAATTATTTAATATATAATCATTGAGAATAATAAAAAGTTTAAAAAAGAAATAGTGAAAAAAAGATATTCTTACTTGAAATTTAAAAAAAATCCTTTGGTAGGAGTTGATTGATTAATAAATGGACAACTAATCTGTTAATTATAATTTTTAGGAATAGATTATTGTAGAAAAATAAGTATCATTTTTATTGAATGAAAAAATAAAAAGAGAAAGACAAGCCAAAATAAAATTTGGATGCTAACCAAAAATTAGCTTTTCAATGATACTATGACAAGTTAGAGATCAAGCTGCCAAGAGTTAAAAACAATCATCAGTTCTATTTTTTTTATTTTTTAAAGAGATTAAAAAGGAGAGTAAAATACCAAAAATCCAAGTTAGTAATCTGTAAACAAGTTAATTTGGTGGCAAACCTAATGATTGAGAAAAATGGATTCCCTAAAAGTTGAACTTATATTTAAAGTGAAATTAATATTTTTACTTAAGAAACAAGTATAAGGGACAAACCAAAATAAAAAACTCTTAAGTGAAACAGATGGAAAGCTAATTATTATAATAACCTGTCTCTTCTAAGTTGAAGGAGAGAAGTAGAAAATTTGCCACTTGGATGAAAATTTGCTTACAGTTATGTGTATAGAAACATGCAAGTTAATGAAGCCGGTTGCATAGCATGCAGTGACTTTCATAAGGCGTATATGCAACAGGTTTTTACACAGCAATATATTGTACAAATGATGACTAAACATTTTCACATGCTTTTAATTAAAACTTACATATTGTTTTTACAGCTTATTTTTATAGGGTTTCACAAAGTATAATTTGAGGAACCAAAGCCTCGGATAGTTTCACACAGATGCAATTAATATTTACATTCACTTATTTTATGAAATCAATCCACTTATCCATATTAGTTGTTCACATAAGGTTGGAAAACTAACCTTCAGATGTTATGGACCCATTTTTTATCACTTATTTTTTTTTTGCCACTAAGTTGACATTTGGCTACAAAAGAGTTAACAACCAAGTATGCATTTCAGAAAAACAATCTACACACAAGGTCAGTATTCTGATATTTCAAACATTTTAAAACTGGGCATATAAGTTTTGGCATTTAAAAATATCCAATACCTCTTTTTTTGGCTTTGATTTTTTATTATGCACATATACATTTCACACTGTCAAAAAACTAATGGCAAATGGCATTTAAAAGAGTAGCGCAAATTTAAATGTATATCAACTTTCATCTTATTTCTTATTAATTCAAACCAGCCATGCTCGCCCTGAATGGTGGTTTATTTTTATAGTAGCCAATGTTCCTTTAAGCAACATTGGCTTCTCAAATTTCACCATCAAACCTCCAAGCAGTGTTATCTGGCTGGGAGATGCAAAAAACAGTTTGCAACCAAAGTCACTGCAAGCGACTTTGGTTGCTTTATTAATTGACTTGCAGCCAGTTTATAACTGTCTTCAAGTCAATAATATAAAAAAAAAAGCGAGCAAAGTTGCTGCATGCAACTTCGCTCGCTTTTAAACACAAAATCTTGCAGGCAGTTTTAAACTACCTGCAAGATGTATTATAAAATTGGCCAAAGCCACTTTTAGTGTCTTTGGCCAATTTTTTTTTTCTATTAAATGCTGGCAGAAATTTTTTTATTTTATTTCAACCCTGAGCCACTTCCTGTGGCTTGGGTTCTTTTTTTATGTAATTATAAATTACTACCAGCCAGGCTCCCCCTGACTGGTAGTTTATGTTTTAAGCAGCCAATGTTGCTTAAAGCAACATTGGCTGCTCAATCTCCTTAAAACCTCCCAGCCAGATAACACTGGCTGGGAGATGAAAAAAAAAGTTATTGCAACCAAAGTCGCTTTTAGCGACTTTGGTTGCTTTAAAAAAAGACTTGCAGCCAGGGTTTATACTGGCTGCAAGTCATTAATATAAAAAAAAGAGAGCAAAGTTGCTGCATGCAACTTCGCTTGCTTTAAACAAAAAATCTTGCAGGCAGTTTTAAACTGCCTGCAAGATGTATTATAAAATTGGCCAAAGCCACTAAAAGTTGCTTTGGCCAATTTTTTTTTTTTATTAAATGCTGCCAGCTTAAAGCTGGCACCAAATTTTTTTTTTTCAATCCCGATCCACTTTCTGTGGCTTGGATTCTTTTTTTTTAAAAGTAATTATAAATTACTACCAGCCAGGCTCCCCCTGGCTGGTAGTTTATGTTTTAAGCAGCCAATGTTGCTTAAAGCAACATTGGCTGATCGATCACCTTAAGACTTCCCAGCCAGTGTTATCTAGCTAGGAGATAAAAAAAAAATTATTGCAACCAAAGTCGCTTGTAGCGACTTTGGTTGGTTTAAAAAATAACTTGCAGCCAGTTTATTACTGGCTGCAAGTCAATAATATAAAAAAAAAAGTGAGAGAAAAATTTGCTTGCTTTTAAACACAAAATCTTGCAGGCAGTTTAAAAGTGCCTGCAAGATGTATTAAAAAATTGGGCAAAGCCACTAAAAGTGGCTTTGCCCAATTTTATTATTATTATTATTATTAAACGCTGCCAGCTTAAAGCTGGAAGCAATTTTTTTTTTTCAATCATGAGCTACTTCCTGTGGCTCAGGTTCTTTTTTTTTATGTAATTATAAATTACTACCAGCCAGGCTCCCCCTGGCTGGTAGTTTATGTTTTAAGCAGCCAATTTTCCTTAAGCAAATTGGCTGCTTAAACCTGACCTACAACCTCCCAGCCAGTGTTGTCTGGCTGGGAGATGAAAAAAAAAAATTATTGCAACCAAAGTTGCTTGTAGCGACTTTGGTTGCTTTAAAAAAAGACTTGCAGCCATTTTTATACTGGCTGCAAGACATTAATATAAAAAAAAAGTGAGCAAAGTTGCTGCATGCAACTTCGCTTGCTTTTAAACACCAAATCTTGCAGGCAGTTTTAAACTGCCTGAAAGATGTATTATAAAGTTGGCCAAAGCCACTAAAAGTGGCTTTGGCCAATTTTTTTTATTTTTTATTAAACTCTGCCAGCTTAAAGCTGGCAGCAAATTTTTTTTTTTTAATCCCGAGCCACTTCCTGTGGCTTGGGTTCTTTTTTTTTATGTAATTATAAATTACTACCAGCCAGGCTCCCCCTGGCTGGTAGTTTATGTTTTAAGCAGCCAATTTTCCCTAAGCAAATTGGCTGCTTAAACCTTACCTACAACCTCCCAGACAGTGTTATCTGGCTGGGGGGTGAAAAAATGAGCTTGCAACTAAAGTTGCTACAAGCGACTTTGGTTGCTTTATTAATTGACTTGCAGCCAGTTTATTCCTGGCTGCAAGTCAATAATGTAAAAAAAAAGGTGAGCGAAGTTGCTACATTTAACTTTGCTTACTTTTAAACACAACATCTTGCAGGCAGTTTTAAACTGCCTTCATGATGTATTATTAAATTGACCAAAGCCACTAAAAGTGGCTTTGGTCATTTTTTTTTATGTTACAATAAGCGCTGCCAGCTTACAAAGCTGGTAGCAAAATATTCAATTTTATTTTCAAACCTAAGTCACTTCCTGTGGCTCGGTTTATTTTTTTATGCATTTTCAAATTACTACAAGCTAGGCTCAATCTTTCTGGTAGTGTTATCTGACATTTGAAAGCTTGAAAAAAACATTATATGAAATAAAAAAACATATTCTTTGATATATTAAGAAGTATGAGTGGTAAAGGATTGATGAAGGGATTAATGGCTCAAAAATAAAATTGGCCATTGCTGATAAGGAGAGTTCTAGAACAGTAGAGATTATCTATGAAAATTAGATGGGATGGAGTACATTAGGTCATCTCAAACTTGATCAAATAAGCCACATAAACACACCACAAAAATAATACCAAACACACCATCAGAAAATGAAATACACCTGCCCTGGACAGGTGTATTTTGATGGTGTGTTTCACCTCAAACACACCTTCTTTTGGTAAAAAAATCCATCAAAAAACTTTTCTCCTTCATCTTGATTAGTCAGCAATAGGTACAGACAAGCCATCTCTTTAGATTCTTTTCCGCCTAATTCTTAAGGGCTTATTATTCAACATGTGAAAAACATGACTTCCAACCACTTAAGCAGCCACTTCATCATACACTCACCCTTAGTCTTCATCACTATTCACTAAAATTCCTCTTTCAGTCCATTGTAAACTAGAAATAACTGCTACCACTCTAGCCCTGGATCTATTGGTTAACTCAGATAACAAATCAAATGCTAAAATTGACTTGGCTTACATGTTTGAAATGCTGAAGAATTACTACTTATATTCCAGAACACTTTCCATACAACACCAACCACAATTTACCCTTGAGGTTCTTTAAAGCATTCCTTAAATTAGCATTAAAAAGATATTTTGCACAACCTTGCCTGGATTTCTCAGTTACTTGAACTGATAAAATATCACTCAATTTTCAGAAATGATTCTTGTTGTTCATAAAGAGATCCTCCTATTCAAATCTGTGTTGCACTTTTTCATTTTAGTTCAAATTGAAATGGTGGCACATTTACCCATCTTGAAAACTTCTTACAGATCAGAGATGGAAATAAATATTTTGATTGTAAAAAAATGCTTTGAATCTCTCTTATATACATTGCATGCTTCTACTCTTGCTATTTTGTAGGATTCCAGTTAATTAAATGTTTTGTATTTAAATTATATGTAATGTTTTTCTCCATATCTACTTGACTAAAATTCATTCTGGATTTCTATTAATAATTTGGTTAAATATGGTTTTTCAACAGCTTCATTAACCAACCCTTATGCACAAGATACATAAATTAACAAATTCTATTATTCTAAATCTAGAAATTTGGCAATACCCTCCCCTGCATTTCACTAAATTAGGGGGTGGTGATCGCCATTTTTTTCATGTCAAAAAATTTTTTTATGTCTGAAAAAAAAATGGCAATACCTCATCCTGAATTTTACTGTGGGAGGGGGTGGAGATTGCCATTTTTTTCATGTCAAAAAAAATATTTATGTAAGAAAAAAAAATTACAATACCTCCCCCTGCAACTTACTGTGGGAGGGGGTAAAGATTACCAAATTTTCATTTTAATTTCATAAATTCTTATATAAATCAATAAAAAAATAAAATTAGCCAAGTAAAAGTAATGGGATTCACAATTCCACCTGCTAATGATTTCAGATGTGACCAAAGCCAAATAAATCATATGAAAAGCAATGTATTGACAATTCATCCATTCAATAAAAATAAATAGTTAAATGAACAAATTTATACAGCAGCAAGGCCCAATTGCACAAAATTTTTATTTGATTGATTATATTTAATAATTGATAATTTAAAAATTTATGAAATAAAAATAAAAAAATTGAAAATCTTCTAATTACCCTTTTTGGAAACCCTCCCCAAAGATTTACTATAAATAAGGCCCTTCCTCCTTGCTTTACTTACCTTTTTTATCAGACTTTGTTTGATCTGGAATGAAAAACAAAAATGAGTAAGTGTTTCACAAGATTTCAAAAAAATGAGAAAATTTTTTACAAGATATCAAACCAGGAGTTTCCTTGGTAGTTTGATGATTATCTCTTGGATTTTTGATTGATGATTATGCTGAGAAGAGTTCCAAATAGATTTGATGATACCATCTCCTGAAAAAAATCCAAAACATCAACAAGTCAGGGAAAAAAATGATTTATAAAGAAGAAAAATTGAGGAAACAAATGATAAAAAACAGTTGAGGAATTGAAATACCTTGGGAGTGGTACAATGAAAAGTATCAGAAAAACATGCATATTACAGAATATCAAAATTCAAAAATTTAAATTAGTTTACATAAAAAGACTCAACTTTAAAAGTAGATATCTCAGAAATTTCTGAGCCAAAATTGATTATGCTTTCTGGAAATGAAATTCATGCCTATAGAGAACCTGTAATCAAAATAATGTGAGATTTGAATGAGCTAAAATTCATCAAATGTTAATATTTTCCCTCATAAAAAAATTACAAAATAGGAAGGACTCATCCAAAACTGATATTTAGCTGATCAAATCAGAGCCAAAAGCCTGAAGTATTATTTGGAATAGATTGCATAAGCCCTATATGCATATTATGCAACATTGAACTTAAAAATATAAATTAGTCTATGAAACAAGATTCAACTTTGAAAGAAGTTATCTCAGCAACCATTAGACCAAATTCAACACCATTTGCTGGAAATAAAATAAATGATTCTTGAGATTCTTCCTAAAAAAGTATATTTCATTTAAAAAACTGCAATTCTATTTCTGACCTTTTATTTTTGACTTAAAAGAAAATCAAAAAAGGGTTATAAAAATTAAAGTAAGGTATTATCAATGGTCTAAAAAGATCTATTTTAGCTACCTATGTTATTTATAAGTATTATATTTGTTCCAGAGTAATACCTACTTGAGAAGATTAATATAAAGTTGATAGAAGTTTGAGCCAAGTAAATAATAAATATCTCATTAACCAGTGAGCCAAATCAGATGTTGCTTCGTGGATATGAGAGCTAGGCTTCTGTAGAGCCTTCTTAAAAGTGGAAATGTGATTTGAGAAAACAAAAAAAGAAATAGAAAAAAAAAACAAAACCAAATTCAGAAAAAGAACTTCAGTTAAATTTGAAAAAAAGATGGTGGGAGGATGACTTACCTGATGAGATGTCTTCAAAGATGTAAAAGGACCAGATGGAAGTTCAGGAAGTGATGGATAAAAAAAATAGAAGAAGAGTTAAGGAAGTGAGAGAAGATGAATAAAAGGATATGAGGGATCATTGAAAAACAGAAAGAATGAATAATTATGCAATTTCTGAAATATCCAACTTCATGTTGAGATGATTAACCAAAATGAATCAGGAAGGGGAAAATTATGCTTTCAGTGAAAATTCAAAATAAAAGTTAATATGTAAAAATAAAACAAAACCAAGTGGAAAGTACATGCAACTTGATCATTTTGAGAGCATGAAAAAAGGATTTAAAAGGGTTGTTTTGACAATTTTGTAGTGTTCTTGGCATGATGACTGAGTTTTGAGGATATAAATTTGTTCAGGAATTGTTGATAAAGAAAGTAATGAAAAGCTCAAAATTTACTGGGGCACCATGTGTAAAAATTTGTATCAAAAAAGTGGGTTGGGAAAGATGTGATGTGTGGTGAATTGGGAGGATCTTTAGATTGGTTGCCTGTGCTGTGGTTGGAAAATTTTCACTAAAGTAGGACATATTTGACCCCATGTTTATAATCTCATGTACCAAATCAGCCATGTTTCATGGTGTGTTTATGTGGTGGTTTTCAAATGAAATCCACCAGGCATATTTGTTCAAGTTTGAGACCCCCTATTAAAAAGTAGATGGGTAGAGGAGGAGGAAGAGATCCTTAAGAAGATGAATAAAATATTACTTTCAAAATTTTTTACAGATAAATATTAAATTGAAATAAATTTTGTAAATATTTTTTTCATTATATTGGTTTCCACTTTTAAATGCAGTTACTATTTCACATGTACTCATACCAAAACTTGGGAAAGTGATTTATATAAGCATTAAATATTTAAAAAGGAAAACTTGCTTATTAATTTCCATAAAAACCTTTCATGTTATACACTTTAAGGACTATTTTTATTTTTATTTAAATATAAATATTTCTTTTAGTTGAGTAACTGAAGATTTTATTTTCAATAGCCTGTAGGTCTTATATTTTTGGTAAAATTTAAAAAATTATACAAAATTTAGTTTTGCAAAGACTTAAAAGATTAGAAGTGAGAAGTGACTATAATATTTTTAAATTTTGAAAATAGGAATGGCATTAGTTATTTCAATTCCTATAGTTATTAATATTTGTGATCAAAAAATTTGCTAAATTTATTTATTGTTACAATTATGTAGTAAAAGATATTATTATTGTAAATTAAATTTACTTTCATAATTTTATGGTTTATCTTTTGAATGCAAAGTAATGATTAGGTATGTTAAAGAATAATTTTCTTCCTCTAAATTGATAAAAATATTGTATATTCAAAAGCTTATGTTGGATCAATGTGTGCTCAATGTGTGCTCAATGAAGGATAAAATCATTGTTATAGTTGATCAACTTATGCATAACTTGAGATCAGTTGAGGTTCATTTTTGGACCAATCTGAGAATAAATGTAATTCTAACTCTAATTTACTTATGTTTATAAAGTATTCATAAACCTGGCATAATTAAGGGACACACTAAATTTCAGGAGAGGGGATTGCTAGCAATTCACCCCTAGATTTCCCGTGGTGATAGCCTTTCAATAAATTAATATTCCAACATGTAAATAGATAAAGTTCTTTGTATTTGATTTATCTTGTATAATTCAAGTTATTTCCCTTCAAATACCTCAAACATGTGAGCATCTTTGAAATTTATTGAGAAACCTTTGACATTATTTTCTAGATTAATTATTAAAAAAAATTATTGTAAGTCCAGCAATAACAAGGAATTTAAAATCTACTTATATGATTTCAAATACTTGTAAAAAACTCTTAAATATTTTATTGTTTATATAAAAATATGATAACTGCTATAGTTTTGTTACTTTACTTTTAATATTGAATAATCTATTAATTTTTTCAAATTTTTTCATTGATTATAACATTTTTAATCAGAAGTAGAACAACTTAAAGAATTAAATGAGTGTATTTTTAAAAAAATATATTTTAATCTATTATTGGTTCAAAATTTTTGCATCAACTCTTTATTATTTACTTTTTTATTAATAAGCCTGTTTGACCTAAAATACTATACAGTTAATTTGGTAGCATTAAAAAACATTATTATGTCTAGTGTATTTCAAATTCTTTATTATAGTTTTTTTATTTTAGAACCTTTGCTACCAATTTAATAAAAATGACATTTAAACATTTCACAACTTATATATTTCTTCAAAAGTAAATCAAATTTTCTTATAATATTATGATAAAAAAATTATTTTATTTCACAAATAAAAAAAAAGATAATACAATAATCATCACAACTGAAAATGTTACAGCTACTCCCAGTATTTATCATGTTTAATTTTGCATTAAGTTGTGTATATAAGATATAAATTTTTAATATTTAAATATCTAAATTTTTTAGATTTGTCTTAACATTAGATAAATAATACTTTGCTGATTCTATTTCTTCCTCTATTAAGTCATCTCTTTTCAAAAAATCTCTCAACGCACTAATCAAATATTCAAACCTATATTTTCCTCCTTTAATTTCCAAGTATTCTGAAATATCAATATCAAAAACATTAAGCTTTTCTATAGCATGAAAAAGTCTAGTTCTGATTTGAATAGAAGAACCTATCCTTGTGAAACCAGGAATTTTTTGACACTTCTTGAGGTAAAATGCCTCAGTCAATTGGCAGGCCATAATTTCACTGTTATTCCATTAGTTGCTTCAAAGTTGATTTTATTTCAAACTTCAGGAAGCATAAGTTCTCCACCTGTTTTTCGTGGTTGGGTCTTATTGTACTTCATATGAATGGTATTGTTTTCTGTATCTTTAGGAAAAAATATTCCTAAAGTATACTCACTTGCATCCTTATCAAGATGAACCTCATTGGAGAACCCATTACCATTTGCTCCAGATGTCCAAGTTAATTTACTAGCAAACAGTACACCCTCCTCTTCATTAGAAGCTTTTTAAAATACAGGAATACCAAGTTTTTCACAAAAATTAGTTGCCTCATTGTACTTTACATATGATATTTTTTTAAAAAAATATTCAATTTACATCTCAATCCTCTTCATTTGTTTTTTATATTCATCCATGTGTACAATATCATCAGTGTATTCATCTACAAGGAAAAGCATTCAAAGATTCAGTATTTAAATTAAAAAAAGTGATACTTACAAATATATAAAGATTTCTTCCAATCTAAAATTAAGTCACCACCAAACATTTTTCCAAAACCACCAGATCTTCGATGATAACCATTATTTTTAATTTCATGTTCACAGTAAGAAAGATCCTTAATGCATTGCACCGTAGCTTCTAACATATCTAGTTCTTTGAGCTAATTAATTTCAAAAGTCTGCACAAGAACATAGGTATTAAGACACTTTTTGGTTTATAAATACTACATCAAGGAAAAAAAATTGTAATAATTATTGCAATCTGTCATATTATTTACATAATATTGTGCATAGAAATGTGGCTTCTTCCTGTTGTGGCATTCCAAATCTGAGTAGGCTACTTATGTAAAAGTTTGATTGGACTTTGGTTGGAAGAAAATCATGGTGTTAGCAGGTGTTTATTTGGTTGAAGGGAGTTAACTGTATTTTTTTGGGTGGATTTATGGTGATTTTTTGGAGGATTTATGGTGATTTTTGGAGGATTTATGGTGATTTTTTGGAGGATTCATGGTATTTTGAAATGGATATATGTTGGTATTCCTATTTTTATTTGATGGTTTCATGGATTGGGTATTGGTTTTACTGGATTTTCTAGGGCTCCCTTGGTATTTTTGGTGGATGCAGTGTGCTCATGGAGTAGCCATTTTTTTCGGATGTGCTTCGGTGATTTTCTGGTGCAAAAGTGAAGTCATTGTGGCAAAGTTTGGTCATTGGTGAAAAGAGTCTGGGAACTTTGGCAAATTTTGGTCAATTCAGACAATTCTGGGCACTGTGGCAAAGTTTGGTCACTGTAGAAAAGTCTGATCACCAGTGCAAAGTTTGGTCACTGCAGAAAAGTCTGGGCACTGTGGCAAAGTTTGGTGACTGTAGAAAAGTCTGATCACCAGTGCAAAGTTTGGTCACTGTAGAAAAGTCTGATCACCAGTGCAAAGTTTGGTAACTGTGCAAATTTTGGTCACTGTGCGAAAAGTTTGGCTATTGTGGCAAAATTTCATTAAAAAAAGTTATTATGCTTACTAGATCAATAGTTTATTGTAGATCATATGCATGTAGGGTATTGTTGGAAAGTTCTGGAGGAGGAGAATCATATGGGGGAAAATCATAGTCTTCTACATGTTTTTTGTCTTTTAGTTTTGATAACAAGGGTCTTTTTTGATAATTAACAATATTTTAACATATAACAACAATTATAATAAAAAATATCAACATATAGGGTACCATTGGATAGCTCTCATCCTGGGTGACTCAAATTTATTTCTTTTCTTATAAAATTTTTAAAATAAAATTATAATAAAGAACACTCTTTAATTTTGTTGGGAAACCAGGTAAATCTGGGGCAGACCTTTAATAAGGCACCTTTGAACAGATCATCCCAAGGGTAGTTTCTGGGGTACTTTACTGTACTTTTCAGTCTCTGGGGCAATTATTGCGGCTTGTTCTAAGTATTTTCTGTGACTTGTATCAGTGTAATCTGGTATTAGGTATTTGTTTTAGGGGTGTAATCATTTATTGCACTTATTTTTTTCTATATTATAGGTTTCCAACACTTTCAAAGTCTTTCTCTCAGATTTTCAACTTATCCAACTCTTCAAGCAGATCTTCAAGCTTAGTTAATTGAATCTTACGTTTACTTAGAGGGACAGGGATTTCTTTTTGTTTTTCCAACTCCCTTGGATTCTGCCTGCAGAAAGGTGACTGTAGGAGTCTACTCTACACCGTTTGTATCCATTCCAAGAGTTTTAACAAGTTTCATTCCGGTAGCAATGTCTTTTGACCACCTATTGTTAGAGTTCTTCCCTAGCCGTTTTTTTTCAAATTGTTACTCATTGATGGTTTGATCCTAAGAGAATTCAATTTTGATTTAAAATAGAAAAAAATTAAAAATTAGAAAATAGTAACAGAATTTCAATTATCAGTCAATGATAACTTTAACTTTATCATATCATCAATATTAGAAATATAAAATTAGCATATCTACATATTAGTAATTTTATATCTTTTTTCTTTATTTAAAATATTAAGAAAGTTTTTCAAAGATATACTTTATTAAATTATACAAATAAAGAGTATAGCCTTATCCTGTATGCATTCAGCAAGTACAAGATTTGGCTCTACACTTAATATTAATAATATAATGAAAGCATAACTCCAATTCACTAGTAATATTAAAAAATTTACAGAATTATCATCTCCACCTACATAAAATGAAAAATCTTGCTCTGACCAATATATTGACTTAGAAAGTTATACTTCAATAAATTATTAATTTTTAAATTGTAGCATTGTCCTGTGTGCTTTCAGCAAGTAAAAGACTTTGAAACAACTCAAAAATCAATAAATTAAAGGTAAATTACAAACAATCTAATAATTATTATGAGCAAAACATTATCCTGTATACTTTCAGCGAGTACAAGATGATGTTTTACTTTTTATATTAATAATATAATGGTTGAGATAGTATTAAAGAAATATAAAAAATGATAAGCAAAACATGAACTTACATGTCTAAAAAATCTTCTTTCATTTGTAGCTGATTGATCAAATTTAATTATATAGTTTACTTTATAATCACTGTTTTAAAAAATAAATGGTTAGATAAATAAATTGAACATTTCTGATAAGGAATAAAAAAAGTAAATTAACAAACAAATAAAAAACTTTAAGTTAACTGAAAAAGAATTTTTTGATAATGATTTGAAAGGGTACAGTAAAAGATACCTTAAAAATAAATTCAGAATTAGAATAATTAGATTGACTTGTCAAAAGTGTAAAAAAGAGTAACAAACCAAAATGATATTAAATGCAATAGCAAGAAAAATTTTCTTACTGGTAATCTGATAAGGTCAAGAAAATAGTACCTATAATTCAAAATGATAAAGCAAAAATTTGATGGATAACTTTTGAAAAAGGTAAGTGAGACATAGAAAGGAACAATAAAATAGGTGGCAAACAGATGTGGATATCATGAATTTTCACTGATCTCTATTTCAAAAAAATGCAGCTCTCCCAGTCATATGATAAACTTCATCTAAATTCCAAGAATAATGTTGCCAAGGCACTTTACACAGCATGATCATTTTTTCCTATGCATATACTAATTACAGCTAGAATTTACTTGGCTGCATGTTGTACAAATGAAGGTTTGTGGAATGCTGAATTTCACATCTAAAAAAATTGACACCACATAATTCTAGCTACTGTGTTTCATGTAGCTAAAAAACATACACTCATAACATTTAAATTTATATTGCGTCAAAATTATTTCAATTGCAAATTTTTTTAAAGAAAACTATAATGTGCACCACCTATTTCTAAAATATGAACCTCCCCACCATATTGAATTGGTAGATTTTTAATTGTGCAATTATTTTGCCTTGACCTTTTTCCTGATCTTACTTGGCTCAAAATATCAAAACATGGCAAATGTTTCTGAAAGCAACATTTGATTTTGTTTTGATGTGTAACAATTGAAGGCCGTTTCTAACTGGCTGCAGAGCGTTGTATATCTTATTTGAACACATTTTTATTAATTTATGTATTTTAATTAGAGAATTTACTTTTTATTGCAGCCAGATTACTACTGGCTGCTTTTTGGAAACTTTAATTTATGACCCAACCCTTTGAAATTGGCTTGGGTCCCTTACATTTCAATTTAGGACTTCCAGCCTGGTTTTTTCTGGCTAGAAGCTTTTCTTTCAGGAAACCAAAGTGGCTAAAAGCTACTTTGGTTGCTCGCTTTTACATTTGCCACCCTCCCAGCCAATTTACTAGGCTGGGAGGTGGCCAAATCTGTATTCAACGCGTGTTGCTGCTGCAAGCAATGCACATTGCACACTTGCTTCCATATTTCATGCAGCTGACTTAAAATAAGCTGCATGAGATATGGGCAGCACATGCAATGCATGTTGCATTCAGAAGAGACGCGCATTGCATGTGCTGCATGCAGTGCATTGCACAGCCAGAAAAAATCTGGCTGTGCAATGCACACAGAGAAACCAAAGTCCCTGCAAGGGACTTTGGTTTCTAAAATGACAGCGATTTTCCCCACCAGGTGCAATCTGGTGAGGAAGTGAGAGACGAGTTAGACCAAAGTTTTTTGAAAGCAACTTTGGTCATAAAAACATTAAAAAACATTAAAAAAACCAGAAAGGTAGAAAAAAACGAAAAAATAAAATAAAAACGTGAGTATAAGAGAAAAAATAAGTGCTAGTGATACCAAAAACCCAAGCCAATTTAACTTGGCTTGGTTATTTAATAATAATTTTTGTAATACATTAAATTTAAAATTCAAACACCATAAAATAAATGAAACTTTTTTATATGAATATCATAAATTTAATTTACCCCTTTCTTATAATTATATTTATAATTTTGTTTTTTAATTTTTTACTTTTAAGTTAATTTTTTGGAAATCCAAAATTAAATTTTCAACTAAATTTTTTATTAAGGTAAAATAAATTATAAATTTTATATTTTGTAATTAAATAATGAAAAAAAATTTAAATTTATTTAAAAAATATTTTTGTTAGAGGAAAACCAATATTTTAAGGCTAGAAATACTGTGCAAATCGTAAGTAAAAAAATAATATTTTTTTTGTGAGGGTTATTACTATTTTTGTAAACATTTTTCAAAAAAATTCATTAAATAATGAATTAAATTACTTTGTAACTCAATTTTTTTAAATAATAATTAAAATTTAAATAATAATATTGTTATATTTGATATAAAATTTTAAGTGGTAATATTAATGTCTCTTTAAGTAAATTTGAAAATCTTTAAAAGAGACCATGTTGACAAGTAATTCATTTTTGATATTCAATGGTTATATGTATATCTTATATAAATTTCTTGAGTATTATTTTTATATACACTCAAAAAAATTTGTAATATACAATGCCATTTAATTGTTAATTATTGGTCAAATCAGTTATAACAACTTCATATTTAATAGGAGCCACTAGTCTTTAGTTTTAAATTTAAAACTCAAATATAATATGAGAGTATCCTTATTCTGTCTGGATGTAATTAACAACAATAACAGACCATAAATGAGTGGATAGTTAAGTACCATAAGTAGTTGAAGAATTACCTATAAGAAATGATAAGTTTATCAGAATGAGTACATTAAAAAATAAACTTTTTAATTTCTTTTGATATAATGTGGGTAGTTAAATGAAAATTTAAATTATCAGACTTCAAAATGGAAAAAACGAAAAGTGTTGGTTATATAATAAGCTTCATATAAATAAAGGAAAAAAAATCTACTAAGTAACTAAATTATTAAATATTAAGGTATTATTAATATTGTTGAAAAACTTCTTTTAAAATTATAATGAAATCTAAATGTGAAATTAATGGTGGGATAATAGTAAGACTATGTTGAAACACTTTAATTAATACATACTTTCAGCTATGTTCAGATAAAAAAATAGGTAAAATTTTATAATAACATCTAGTTTATAGTGATGCAATTTTATTTAGATCAAAAATAACTTTTTCTGGGGAAAAATTAATTAAATTGAGTTATGGCCATCTCCTTTCAAGAGATAGAATAATAATAAAAATTTAAAAAAATTATAATAAGTATTCTTAATCACCATTTTTGAAAAGTCTCTAGAAAAATTCATTATAATATATCATTCATTTATTACATCATATGGAGCTTCAACTTGAAATAGTGAGGGGCAGCTTTGAACTTATGTTCTGAAAAACAAAAAAGTTAAAAATTATATAGTTATACTAATGAAAAAGCCAAAAATAAAAATACTATTCTAAATTAATAAAATAAAACTAAATAATTTTTTTTCTGCTCTCATGATGCAAGGGTACTATCTATGAATTTCCAAATGTTAAATATAAACCTTCTTTAAGGCTAGTTAACAGGTAGATCTATAAAGTTTCCTTAAATTCTAAAGATAACTTATGCATTTTACTAATTATTTTTTTCTTGTTTTATTTCCAAAGATGTTAGAGTTGCTTAATTAATACTGCTATCTTGATTGTGAGATATATAATTTTTTTGAATACATGATTTATTGTTTCAAAAATTATATTATAAGGTTAAATCATTTATTTCACTTTCTAAACCTTCATTTTCAAAGACACTACTCCATTTTCTATTACTTAACAAATATATAAAATGTGATAGCATAATTTCTAGAAGTTTCTTTTTGAGAGGGTCAAACTATATTGTGAAGATTTTTATCAAGAAATTCTTGTACTCTAAAACCAAATAATTTTCTCCCTTAAGTAAGCCTTTTCAAAAATATGAAAATATAAACAAGAATATTAACTTATCTTATTTATATTTTCTGTACTGAAATTTTTAGTTCAATCCCTTTTTTTATATGAAATTAGTATAAAACCATGGTTAAATGCTACTATATAATTAATTTTTATTATATATATATATATATATATATATATAATATTTAGAAGTTCATCCTTTTTTATTTAATTGAATAAATGGCTCAATCATAATGCCCAACACATATTAATGTTTCCTAAACTCAATAACAAATTTCTCATATGAAATATTAGCTTCTAATATAAGCAGTTTATCTATAGCTGATATTCAACATGAGATTTTCTTTTTAGATTCAGCTAAAATTAAACAAAAGGAGCAATCATGCATATGTGTATAAATGGTAACTGTATGTTACTTAGACGATTTTGAAATTCACTCATCAGAATGGTTTAAATATTAAAATAAATTGAGGTCACTGTTTTCTTGTATTTGAAACTAATTAGGAAATTATTCTAAAAATATTTTTTAATGTGTATCATGCTTAAAAAGTTGGAAGTATGATTTTTGAAAATTGTGAGTTTCTTATATGAGATACCAAGCTTTAGTTTACATTGTCTCAAGTAGAATAGAATTTTAGTATTAGAAATTGGAAGCAATGTACCATTATCTAATTTTATTTGTGTTCTACTTATAGAATGATTATATAAAATTAAACATTATTTGAATCAAAAAGGTTTAAAAGATATTTAGAATTTTACAAAATTTCAACATTTACTAATCTTTGATTTGAAAACCAACTAAGATGTACACTCACTACAAATAAGCAATCCCAATTTTAAAATAATTTATCAATCCAAAACTAATGAGTCAATTAAAGTAAAAATATATATTATTTCAAAACAAAATCTCTAGACTTAAAATATGATGTTTTAATGTAAAATTGATACAAAATTTAATGCAATGAACTCTCTTAAAAAATTCAAAAATAGAATATCAAAACAAGTGATTTCTGAAAAAAAACTACAAACTATTGTAGATAAAGCATAAAAATAAGTCATATTTAAAAAAATCATCTAACAATATTTATTTTTGTTAAAAAAATCAAAAAAAATTTTAAGCTTGTTTGTTATAATAATGTTAAAATCCACTAAACATTATCTAAAGGTGGAAAAATATGTCAAAAATATGTTGAATTTTGTGGGCTGAAAATCAAAAATTTTGTATCATTTCCTGTTGTGCTATGACTTTATTCCACCCTTTTTATCTGATTTTTCCAGTATGACTTTGCTATGATCACTTGTTTTGAAGTTAAAATATACAAATGTTCATTATATTTGATAATCTGAAAAATAAATCAAACTTTTATGAATACAAAATAAGATTTTGAAACTCCTTATTTCAATAAATGATTGAAGAAATTTTCAGTTTATTTGAGTAATGATTTTAAGAATAACAATAAATTTGAAATTCACAAGGACTTATTTGCAGGGACTCTAATTATTTACTTGTGTAATGCATGAGCTACTTATACATGATGTAAAACATCAGAAAAGTAAGTTATAGTTATAAATCTACAGATTATACTGTCTCTGGTATATATATCTTCAATAAATCTTTTAAACTGATCTTAACCTACATACCACACAATAGAAAATAATTATATTAGAAAAGGAAAAAATTCTATGATAATATCATAAAGATTAATAACCATGGATTGATATTCTATAAAAATGGCTAATAAAATTTTAAGAGAACCTAAATCAGGTTTCTTTCATCAAAATATATCCTTTTTGTCTTTGTAATTTATTCCAAACAAATTTTTTGAAAGTTGATTCTATATATCTAATGCCAAAACCACTATTAATTTCCCTCTTAGTATTTTTAAGCATATATATATATATATTATTTATCAAAAATTGAAATATAAAAAAAAAATTTTATACCTTTAATTATTTAAATATAGAGTATTTCCAGAATGCATTGTGGTTACTTGAAAAGGTTAGAAGATTTGAATTTGGATTTATGAGTTTTTAGAAGGGCAAATATTGTAAAATTCTTTCATAAATATTTATTTCATAGTTTCAAATGTTGAAATCTACTAACTAATGGGATTTAAAGTTTTATTGAGATTTAAAATCTGTTTTCTACTCAAGTAAGATAAAATAAAATGAAAATATCAAAGTTGAACTTAAATTTAAACTTTTTATATGCTCTATCTTCAATTTTATTGATAGTGCATCAAAAATATAATAATATTTTTTTCCTACATCACATTTTACATAAAAGATAGTTTTATCATTTTATGCATTAAATATTGCTTATATAAAATTAAAATCTATGTCAACTGTTTATGAAAATCAATCTATATAACAAATTTATTTAGAAGAAAAAATAACATCAGTATATACTGAATTTGAAATTATTTAATTTAAAATAGTTTACAGGTTGATAATGAAGGATGATTTTATTTTTGAATATGAATTATAGAAGTCTTATTTTGCCAATTTTAATTCTTTTTGAGCTCAAATGTATCCACTACAACTTATGTAAGAATAATAAGTATTTTTATTGAAATTTACATTAGAAAGTATGCCTATTATTCAAAATAAAACTTGCTCTAATGGTGTTTTTCAATCATTATTTCTATTCATATCAATGAAAAACATTTCAATTTGCTGATGTTTTGGTTTTTGATATCCTGAAGGTTTATATCTCAGGTGTACTATTCACAAAATTATTAAAAATCTAATTTTTGAAATACATGATAAAATTGAAAGTGAGGGGGCATTAAATTTTTAAAAATATATTCTAAATTCAGGATGAATAGTATTTCTTCTATTTTCACAAATGTACAATTTTTTGTTTCAATAAATCCAGAAAAAAAAATTGTTGTAAGCATACTATATTAGATTCATTTTGATTTTACATACTATATTTTCAAGATTTGTGTTTAATATTTTTAGTGAAAGTTAATGTTAATGTGAATTTTAAGTAAGCTTGAAGAAATTTAAGAAATAGGCATATTGGATGTGTAAAATAATATTATGCTCCAATCTTGAACAAACCTGGGCTAAAAAATAACTTGAATAAGGTTTTTGTGGGTCAATTTGAATTTAAGTAGCATTTATTGAGGTTTAATAAAGGACAGATAAAAGGCAAACTACATTACTAGTGACTTTTATCTCAAAATATTTATAAAATTCGTATCATTCTGGAATCAAGCTTCAATAAAGTTGACTTCAAACAGAGATAATTTCTAGCAGCACAACACCATATTTACAAAGGTTTACAATACCTCAAATATTTCTCATAATATATCAAGGCAGGAATCTACAAAATTCACATTTGAAACGAGGATTTATATTTTGAATTTGAAATTGAGAAATTGAATATTATTTTCTAATTTAAGTATATATTAGTTATTTTAACAAAAGTTTTCAGTAATCAGATTGAATTTTGATGGTATTTTATTGTAGATTAATCATTTTGAGGAGCCATTTACTCAAAATTACTGGTTTCAGTTCTGATATTCCATGTGAAATTCATTATAAATATTTTTAAAAGTGAATAGTTGACATATTGGATATGCAAAAGCATATTTAAGATCAAAGTGAGCTCAAAGGGAGTTCAACTTATGATCAAATTAGGATTTTTCAAGATCAAACAATGATCAATGTAGAATTATCTTCAGCTCAATTTGTGACAAATCTCTGACTAAATGTAAGGCCAAACAATTTCCTCCATGGTGATGGTGTGTGCATAATTCAGGCATAGATTTGTGGCTCAACAGAGTTTAAGCAAGGGGTTTTGCTAGCAATACCCCCCCAAATTTTCTGTGGTGATAGTAAGTAAACCTTTGCACCTCTCAAATATATTATTAAATTTTTATTGCAATAAAAGTGTTTTTGGCTTAATTTCTGAATCACTGAGTGTAAGTGATCATTATTATTATTTTTTTACATTTTTTTCTATTTGACCATAGTAGAGTTATACTCATAGTACTAGAAGATCATTAGAATTTTTAATAAATTATCAACTTAATTTTTATTGAAATTTTTATTTATTTATTGGTTGACCATAATAGTACTTAGTGCTTAGTCTCAATATTACCAATATGTTTTTTGGTATTAATTATTTTTTGGTTAAATTATTAAAACTTTAGGGTTGGTCCCTTAATAATTATTGTTATTTTCTTAATAATATCATTTTCAATTACATATTTTTTGTATTACATTTTAATTGTTAATTATTTAATTTTTTGAATTAAATTTAAAATTTTTCTTTAAGGAATTATTTGATTATTTTTTTGATTAAAAATATAAATCTAAATCATAAAAAACCATTTGATTTTTTATTCACTGTTTCATCTCCAGTAGTTTGGAAAATAGCATGGATAATCTAAAACCCCCTCACCAAACTACTCTGAAAAGAGTAAAGCCTCAGATCAATCAGGAAATACCTTTAAAGGGTATAAAAATAAAAAAGATTCCTCTGAAACAACAAATAAACAATCTTTCCAGCCATATTAAAGAACTCAAGGTAGAAAGCATGAAGTACAAGGCAAGAGTAGACACACTCTGTCAACAGATGCAGGAGCTCTTAAATCACAAGCAGGATCAAACTTCTCCTTTCCCAGATTCTCAGCCTCAGACTTAGCCCCATCAGGCACCCAGCTCTTTTACTAAAAGTCAAAACACTCTACCAGTAGAGCAGTGGAAATAGGACTACCTGATTATCTATTACCAACAGAATGTTCAGCAGCCAGCAGCTCAACAACCTGGCTCATCCAGGACACAAACCTACCATCAATCTCCTAAGGCCCATCCTTATCAGGGAGGCAGAAGAAAAAAGGCACAGCGGAAATTCCTGCCTTGCCATGGTAAGTAATTTTTTTGATAAAAATGTTGGTATGTATAATCACAAATCTTTTTCCACAGGTAATATGGTGGATCATGGTGAAAGAACAGTTAAACCCATAAAGAGACAAATTTCTTTGATTAGTAGCCCTAATGATGTAATAAGTAAAATATCATTTGATGAACCTTTACATTTGACTTCTACTTCTTTAATTAATCCTTCTCTTGCAATTAAAAATGATTCTGTTTCCCCTGAAGTCTATACCTTGCTTGAGAAAACTTCTGAGGATATATTGAAAGATACCCTTGATTTTAATGTTGTAAAAGACAAAAATTTGAGAGATGTATTAGTACATGAAAGTGATATATTGAATTATTTTCATTTACATTGTAAATTGAGTTCTTTTGTACAAGATACGGCTTATTTCAAAATCAAAGAAACTTTGATTATTTTTCTTAGCCAACAAAAACAAATAAGAAGGGATCACAGAGCTATCTCAGATAGAAATATTCATCTTCATAAAACCTTGAGTAAGTTAAAACCCCATATTGAGGAGAATTATTCATTGAAAAGTGAAATTAAGTCTACACAATGAGTTGAAAATGCTAAAAAATGATTTTCAAGCTCCGACTACCAAATAAACAGTTTTTGAGGACAGAAATGTTTTATCCCTTAAAAAAATAGATGACCAGATGTCTGAAATTCTAAGGATAAGAAATTCTTTGTCTCACTTACAGGAAAAATTCTCATCCTTAGCTGTCAATCATTATGGTTTACATGAATATTCTGCCCATAAGTTGCATAAAAATAAAGGAAAGGGGCCTGAAAAAAGCATCTCTTTTCTTCCCAATATTTCAACCATTGAGCAAACTAAAAATGAGTCTGTAAAATCTTTTGCTACTATAAAAAAATCTTTTAATGGTCATGAAACAGCTGTTGCTGTAAATAATAAAATTCTGAACATCTGGATAAACTTCAAGAATTATTAATTTTAAATAATTCAAATCAAAAGATGGACCATCCCAGTAGCCAGAAAAATTGGCCCAAACAGGATCAATATCCCACTTTTGATGGTAACTCTTCATCTGACTGGCAACACTTTGTTCAGAGAATTGATAATCTGAAAACTCTTATAAATTATCAGATGAAGAAATTGTCTCTAACTTAATTTCTTTATTTTCTAATGTAGCTTTAATGTGGTATGAATCTGTCTTACTGGACTATCAACATTATACTTGGAAAGAATGGAATACATTGATTGAAAATCAACTTGGTGGTTCCTAATTTAGACTTGCCCAGCAGAGATTATATGAGAATGCTAAATATGCATCCTCCTCCTCTTAAAAACATATTGTTTTTCTTATGAAAATTACAAAAACTCTTAGAGCCATGGATCCTAAAATTGATTATGATGTTTGGAGAGATAAAATTCTCTACAAATTACCAAATTCTCTGAGAGATTTGATTGTGGAAAGGACTGAGCATGTGAGAGAGATTTCTTCCTTTATCAATATCTGTAATGAATCCCTACTAAATCATAGATTTGAACCAAGGAATTATCCTGTTGAATCTTATCATGACTAACAAAAGCCTTCCACAAAATTCCCAGATAAAACTGGTAAACCTTCTGCCCCTTTTGCACCAAAGAAATATGAAACTAATACTTGATTTAAATGTAACAAACCTTGGAAGAAAGGACATATTTGTGGCAAGAAAATTCATCTTGTTGAACATAATGAGGAATCTAAAAATACTCATGCTGATCTTGATGATTCCTCAAGTGACTTTAATAGCAATATCTCTTATGACCATGATTCTTCTAAAGAAGTTCTAGTTTTAGAAAAGGATATCCAATACTTGGATAATTGGTCTGACAATTGTAATATTGAAATACCTTCTGTAGAAGATGATGAAGTAAGTAGAGATATTACTGAATTTTCTATTTTAATATCACCTTTGAGAGCTCCAGTTATCATAAATGGTTAAAATGTTGAGGTTATTCTTGACTCTGGTGCTTGAGGGATTGTAGTTTGTGAGAAACCACTATCTTCTATGGATAAAGATTATCAATGCAAATTATTACCTATAACATCTCAAAAATGGAACGTTTAAGGTTCTGTGTTATGTCCCATTGGCAAATACAAAACCACGGTATTCTTTAAATATAATGGTGGTTTTGTAACAGCTATTTGTGAATTTTTTGTGATAAAAAATGACAATTTAAGCAACTGGTTTATCATAGGAAATGACATTTTAACCATTTTTAGCATTAAGTTGGATCCTGAAAACAATTGTTTTACCTTGGGCTTAAATGTGAAAAGAAAATTTAAAATTTCTTCTTTTAAGAAGCATTCTGTACCCTTGTTAAAATCTTGTCACTCTTTGATCCAATTTAAAGGCAGACAAACAAAGGGAAATGGATGAATTATTGTCTGAGATTGAAACAGCCTCATTTGGTGATCAATTAACAGTTGTTCAGAAAGATTCAATAATAGCCTTAATTAAATTTTCCCCTATAACTTTTTCTCACAGTTCTCATGTTTTAGGAATTGTTAAGGATGAAATGAAAATTACTTTATCCTGTAATTTGAATGATATTACTCCTAGTCTTAAGAAAAAACCATATCCTGCTACTCCAACAAAGAAAAAGGATATTGAAGATAATATTTCCACCTTATTAAAAATGAATATCATTGAAAATATGGATGTCACCCCAAAATATTGTGTCATCTCCCCGGTTTTGATTTCTTATGAAAAAGATAAAGCTAGATTATGTGGGGATTATAGAGAATTAAATACTTATAATTTTGATGATATATATCCTTTGCCCAGAATAAATTCAATACAAGCTACCTTGCAAGGTACAAAATTAATTATTTTTCTGGATGGTTATAAAGGTTATCATCAAATACCTATTGAGAAAAATTCACTAAAATTCTTGCTTATTGCTACTCATATGGGAATATATAAGTATGTTAGGATGCCATTTGGCCCTAAAAATTCTCCTTCAGTTTTTCAGAAAGTCATGTATAACACTTTCCATCAGGAAATAATTGAAGGATGGCTCGTGGTTTATACTGATAATATTATAGTTTTTTCTAAAACTTTTGATGAAAATATGATTCACTTTAATAGATTTTTTCAAAAAATGGATGAAATCAATATGACCTTGTCCTTGAAAAAGTCTAAATTTAATTTTCAATCCTTGAAAGTCCTTAGTCATGTTGTGTCAGGCTTACAAATTTGTGTAGACCAGAATAAAGTTGCTTCAACTCCAAATATAAAAGCACCAACTTCTTTAAGAGAAATCCTAAGTTTTTTAAGTATATGTGGCTATTATAGACAATATATTTAAAAATATCAGGTCATTGTCACGCGCCACGTGACACTCAAGGCAAAAGCAGCTCATTAAATCAGTAATACAGAGGTCCAAATCCATACTCAAAGCGCAGAAAACAATTCTACATAGCAACTGCAACTTTCCTTTGTGTACTCACTATTTAACCACGCTAGTCTAAACTTTAAATCTAAATTAGTCAATCTCTCAATAGTGTGTTTTAGTATTTTCCTCAATAAGGGACACACATCGCAATAGTTAATGTAATAGTCCGCTAAAAGGTTTATTAAGTATCTGTGGGTTATTAAAAGGGGTAGTGAGCATGGACGGGATGGTTAGTGGAGGATTAAAGGGTTAACGGATTTTAGTGAGGAGGGTCCAGGTGTAACAGGTGTATCTTTGGTGGTCTGTGGTGTGCGGAATGATGGATGGGTATGGGGCTAATGCAAGGAGGAGTAATGGATATTAAAGGGTTTAAATTGTGGTTCAATATTCCTTTAGAATTAAATTATAAAATGTATATATAGTTAATAGTGGTAAAGCTTCAGGTAAAATCATTATTATTGTATATTTCCTTTTTTTTTTCAGTAATCATTTCTAAATCTTAAATCTTTGATTATTGAGTTTCCAACCCTTTGTGGGATCTTAAGAATATTAATATTACCTTTAAATTATATTAGAATTCTTATCAAACATATCTCAAAGCAGTAGCTCTTCCTTTGAGTCATTTTCAAATCAATTGCTCCAAAATATCCTCTGTGCTTCAAAGAAGTTTCTAAACTACTCTCCTCATCTTACTTCCAGGAACACCCTCAACCTTGTGCGTAGATCACCAAGTGACAGTATAATATAATTCTCCGTAGTCCTCATTCTTTGGCACAACTACGTCCTTTTTTCAGGTGTTTTAAATTCTTTAAATGGCACCTGTTCAATGCACTCCTCCTACGGGCGCTACTACTAGGGCTTGCGCCAGAGGCAGGCCAACAGCCACACGGCCTGTTTGTGGCACTCACTCCTTGGAACCTCTCAACCTTAGGGAATGGGGACACTCAGTCCAATCTGTAGAAGACATCCCCCAGGATTTTGATGATTCTAGCAAGGAAGAAGAAGCAGAGGATACGATGCATGAGGCACCATCTTCCCCTTCTACTCACCCTTCTGGTCAACCTTTGGAACCTGGACCATATAATTTGCTGGAAGACTTCATGATACTTTTCATGAAAACCCTTTCCAATCCAACGTCTTTGGAGGGATCTAAATTCAAAACTCCTTCCATGAAATCTCCTGATAAATTTGATGGAGATTATCCAGACAGATTGCGCCCCTTCTTGCAAACCTGAAAGCTCCTGTTCAATAACTACCAATCAAAGTTTGTTTACGCTTCTTCATTTCTATCCAGAAAAGCAGCAAGGTGGTTCGAACCTTATCTTCTAATGCTCTCTTTGACATAAACCTACTTACTCATTAATAACTGGGAAAATTTCAAATACCAACTCTTTACGTTGTTTGGTGACCCTAATGAAACTAAAAACGCAGAAATTGAACTTGATTTCCTCCGCATGAGTGATAATTGTTAAGCCTCTGAATATATTTGGAACTTCAGAGCACTTCAAACTCAAGTAGGTTGGAATGATGCTGCCCTCAAGTATCATTTCAAAAAGTGAATTCCTTTGAGGACTCTGGATCAATTAAATCATCATGGTCAGAAGATGACTACTTTAGCGGATTTAATGGATCAAACCCTCAAACTTGACGGCGTTTACCAAGGACGACTACAACATTGTCAATATTCCAACAAATCTCAAGGCCAAAATTTCAAATTGGTACCTTCTTCACACCCACAGACAACTCAATCCTCCTAGACTCAATCCAAACCCAATAAGTGAAAGGACAAACCTAAAACAAAATGCTCAATTCCAGGAAATATCAGTAAGGTACTGGATCCAAAATGGGAAGTTAAAAAGCTGAGAGGAAGAGAAGAGTAGATAATGGGCTATGTATGTATTGTGAGGGTAAGCACAAGCTAGAAGATTGGGTAAAGTTGAAGGAAATAGAATGTACTAGTTCAAGGTCAAAAAAATAGTAGATAGTTTACTTGTGTGCAAAGCAAACTATCTTATCTCTCCCAGTGCACAGAACCTTTATGTTTTAAGGACTGGAGTTGCCTTAAACCGCTTGAGATTCATTCTTTTCAAGGAGGATACCCCCTTCAGTTGTCTTATAGACTCTGGACCTTCAATTTCTTTTGTCAGTTTATTTTTTTCCGAGAAGTTAAAGCTGACATTCACAGATATCGATTGAACTCCAATTTATTTGGTCAAATCAGAGGAACCCAAATATTGGGTAAGTAAGAAAGTTTTATGGGTTTTCAACTTTTCGAATTTTCCCCCTTTTTGAGTGGGAATTATTAGTCTTGGACACCCCAAGAATGGAAGATACCATCCTTGGCAATGACTTTTTAACGCATTGGAATCCTGAAATTGATTGGTCACGGAGATTGATCACCCCACGCACTAAGTATATTTCTGATTCTTCAATGCAGGTCAATAGGTAGTTAAAAAACCCGCCTGACAATGTCCTGCTAGAGGACAAATCTCTGCCAGATGACTTGCAAGCATCTGATATTTCTCTAAATGAGCAATTGGCTAACCTTTCTAGCTTGATCACTTCACTCAAAGAGGATTTAAATTGCCTTGAATTAGTCAAATTATGCTCTCTCAATTCTGGTCTTCCCTCAACAGATTTTCTCAAAGATGATGAGGAAGACCCGATCAACTCTACCAGAAATCTATCATGATTTCCTCAATGTTTTCTCAATCCGCAAGGCCAATAAGTTACCACCTCATCAACCCTACGACCATCAAATAGAGTTAATAGGTTCAGTTCCTCCGGCAGGTCCTGTCTATTCTTTATCAAAGAACAAATCGCAAGTTCTTTGAGAGTACATTTCAGAGAATGTAGCCAAAGGTTTCATAAGAGCCATTAAATCTCCAACCGGCTCCCCTGTTCTTTTTGTAAAGAAAAAAGACGGTAGCCTTAGGTTGTGTTTTGACTGTAGAAAGCTCAACACAGTTACAAAGAAGAATGCATATCCAGTTCCTCCTATGTCATTGCTTCTTACCCTTTTTAATGGTGCTAATTTCTTTTCTTAAATTGATCTTAGAGGCGCTTATAATCGTATTTTCATTGTGGAAGGTCATGAACCAATGACTGCAATGCGCACTAGATTTGGTAGTTTTGATAATTTAGTCATGCCTTTTGGATTATGTAACGCACCATCTACTTTTCAAACTTTTGTTAATGACATCTTTCAAGATTTTGTCAAGCAATTTGTTGTCATCTACTTAGACAATATTTTAATTTTCTCGAAGACACTAGATGAACATATTCATCATGTTCAACAGGTTCTAAATCTCATACAAGATCACAGTCTCTACGCCAAGCACAATAAATGCAAATTCCATATTAAATCTATTGATTTTTTGGGTTTTATGTTTTCCCCTGATGTATTAGTCATGGACAACAAAAAGATCCAAAAATTCCTGGAATGGCTCAAGCCCAAAACCGTTATACCCCTCCAAGGATTTTTGGGTTTTGCCAATTTCTATAGAAGATTTATTAAAGATTACACTAAAACTATTTACAATCTTACTTCTTTTCTTAGAAAAGATATTCCTTTTGTTTTTACTTCTACAGCACTAAAGGAATTTGAAGCATTGAAGACTGCGTTCACCACAGCTCCAATTCTTTGACACTTTGATCCTTCTGCTTTGACAATAGTCAAGACAGATGCTAGCAATTATGCTAATGCAGGGGTCATTTCTCAATTCAATCCTGAAACAAAATTGTTTGATCCTGTGGCTTTTGGGTCACGCAAACTCATTGTGGCAGAATTAAATTATGAAATTCATGACAAAGAGCTTTTAGCTATTATTCATTGTCTTTAAAAATGGTGCTTTTTTCTTCACAGCCTAGATAGTCCTTTTCAAATTGTGACTGACCATAATGCTTTGAAATACTTTATGTCTTCCAAAGTGTTAACCAGGCGTCAAGTCAGGTGGGCTGAATTTTTTTCTGAATTTCCTTTTTCTATTTCCTATTGCCCAGGTAAGAACTGCATTGTCCCAAATATCCTGTCACGTGGGGACACATTTTCTGAAAAGAACCCAGCAAATGTGAAATCAATTTTCATCAAATCAATGTTAACAACTCATCAACTCAATTCAATCACAATTCAATCTATTCAAAATCCACTATCCAACATCCTCAAAGCTCAATAAAAGGACAATTATTGTTTAGGGATAAAATACAAAATACCCTCAAAGCAAGGGGACAAAAGATTTAGTATTGAATCAGGTCTATTAGTTTTCTAGGGTAGAGTAGTCATAGCTGACAATAATGAAATAAAATTATGGATTTTCAATAGTCAACATGATTCTCCATTAGCTGGTCATTTTGGGGTTGATAAAACCTACCAGTTTATAGCAAGGGATTTCTTCTGGCCAGGAATGACAAGAGAAATCAAGGCCTATATAAGATCTTGTTACAAATGTAATAGGAATAAGGCTCCCCGTCACCGGAAGCATGGGTTTCTTCGACTGCTTCCTATTCCCTCTAAACCTTTGAAATCTTTATCAATGGATTTTATTTCTCAACTTCCTCTTTCTAATAATTTTGATGCTATATTAGTAATAGTAGATAGAATTTCAAAAATGTCTATTTTCATTAAAACCACTACTACTGCTACAGCAGAAGATTTGTCAAAATTGTTTCTGGAATATGTATTTTCCGAAAATGACTTACCTAATGATATTATTTCAGAGAGAGGCTCATTGTTTGTATCCACATTCTGGACTCAATTTTATTGGCAACTCAATATCACGAGGAATCTTTCCACGGCCTATCATCCTGAAACCAATGAGTAAACAGAAAGGGTCAACCAAATCCTCAAACAATACCTTCGAATGTATGTCAGTTATCAAAAAGACAATTGGACCACATGGTTACAATTGGCCAAATTTTCTTATAATAACTCAATTCATTCTTCGACAGGACCATCTCTTTTGAAACTATTTATGGAAGACATCCTCGATTGAACTAGATCCATGTAGGAACTAGTCATCCTGCGGAACATTATCTTCGAACCATATCACGACTCCAAGAAGAGCTTAAATCAAACTTGGAATTAGCGATTCAAAGGTACAAGGAACAGGCCGACAAACATCGACAATCTGCTCTTTCCTTTAAACCGGGCGACAAAGTATGGCTTGACGCACAAAACATTTGAACAACTTGACCATCAAAGAAACTGACTGAAAAATGCTTGGGACCATTTGACATCGACTCCAAAGTCTCAAAAACTGTATTTTTACTCAAACTACCTCATAAATGGCAGGCTATTCACCCTGTTTTCCACGTATCTCTCATGGAACTGGCTCAAGAAACATACCCAGGCAGGAACCAACCTCCTCTGGAACCAGTCGGAGTAGAAGACCATCGAGAGTGAGAAGTAAGCCCTATCCTTGATTCAAGAATGCGCTAGGGGAACTTTCAATTTCTCATGGAATGGGAAGGCTTCCTAGATGACTCAGAAAAAACATCCTGTGAACCAGCCATCAATGTTTCTAATGCCCCTGAACTCCTAAAATCTTTTCATCTCAAATATCCTTTAAAACCAAAACCTTAGAACTCTCTTTTATTTCTCTTTCTCTTCTCTTTTCTCTTTTCTTTCTCATTTCTTTTCTTTTCTTAAAATTCAAAAAAAAATTTCTTCTAAAAAATCCTTACTCTATTATCTTTTTTCTTCTTTCTTCTTTTCAAAAGTTTTTTTCAACATTCTTTAAAACTAAATAAATAAAATAAAATAAAATAAAATAAAATAAAATAAAATAAAATAAAATAAAATAAAATAAAATAAAATAAAATAAAATAAAATAAAATAAAATAAAATAAAATAAAATAAAATAAAATAAAATAAAATAAAATAAAATAAAATAAAATAAAATAAAATAAAATAAAATAAAATAAAATAAAATAAAATAAAATAAAATAAAATAAAATAAAATAAAATAAAATAAAATAAAATAAAATAAAATAAAATAAAATAAAATAAAATAAAATAAAATAAACTAAAATAAACTAAAATTAAACTAAATTAAATTAAAATTTAAAATTAAAAAATAAAATAATTAAATAAAAACTTAAAAATCAATAATTCCTTTAATTTTCTTTCTTTTCTTTTTTCAAACGTTTCTTTTTTCCCTTATTTCTTTTTCTTCAAACTATCAAATTTTTTCACGAACTCAATATGAAAATCTTTCTTAAACTTCACTTCAAACTTTAAATCTCTCTTATAAAATTCTTCAAACAAATTACTTCTTTATTTCAAATTCTTTTTTTTTCAAAACTATTTTTCTTCTTTCTTTTCAAAAAACCAAAATTCCTCAAAACCTTCAATAAATAAACTTTCATGAAATTTTCTCTCATTAAATTTTCATTTCAAACAAAATTGTTTCAATAAACTATTTCTTTTTTCTTACTTAAATTTTTCTTTTCAAAACTTAAACTAAAATTCCTTCAGTTAAAAATTCTTTCTTTTCTTCTTTCATTCAAATTTTCTTCTTTTAAAATTTAAAACAAAATTTTATTCAAATATTTTCTTTTCCCTTTTTTTTTCTTTTTTCTTTCTCAAAAATCTTATAAAATATATATTAAAATTTTGATTAAAAAAACAAAATAAAATAAATAAAAAAATACACAAATTGCTTTCTACTTTTCTTCCTTCCCTCTTTCTTTCTTTTTTTCTCTTTCCATTTCAAAATTTCTCCTGTTTTTTCTCCCAAACCAATTTCTTCATTTTTTCCAAAACCACCCTTATTTCCTTCCTGCATTTCTTAAATAACTTGTCCTCTCCTACCGGTACCACTTCCCCAATTTCTAGTAATTCTTCAGCCACGTCAAAGGAGGCGGCATTGACAATCTTGTCGACCTCGCCACTTAAATATTTGATGAATCAAGCTTTTCAACCCTGCCGAGGTTTCTTCAACCACACCTGGTCAAGAGTTTTTTCATTTTCCTCCCTTGAATCATTCACTGGAATATTTTCCTCAACTGGCAGAGATAGCGCAGCTTCCACAATTGGAGCTTCCGCAACAACATCTGAATTCTAAAACATTGGTTCATCAGTAACAAAATTTTTGAAAAGAAAAGAAAAGCAGACTTACTTCGAAAAATGGGTCAGGATTTAAAAATAATTTCGGTGTGACTTCCACCGTCACTTCCTTCTCCTCTTTGTCATCTTTGATGACCATCCACTGCTTCTTTGGCGTACGTCTCAAGATGGTGACTTCATCCTCATCCACTTCAACCAACTCATCCACCTCTTCTTCCACCCCTCGGTTTTTGCCTGTGGCCTGGGTTACCCAGGCTGTCATGGTATCCTTGACCTCCTCCTTAATCTCTTCCACTGACTGATAGTCCCCAACCAACACGTCCCAGATATCTTCAACCACCTCTTTGGTTTTTGGTATTACCCAGTTATTAGTTTTTGTAAATTGTGGTTCGATGTCCACATTTTTTGATAGGGCATCACAAGTCACCTGTCTCCAGAAGCAAAACTCGCATTTCTGGCAAGGACCTCAAGTAGCTGTGCTTTTGAAGCAAAAATATTCCATTTATTCACAGGCCATGTAGGCTTGAGAATATTTCTGGGTAACCAGTCCACCATCCGCTTTGGGTGTGGAGGTGTGGGAGTTGGGGTAGGAAAATTTGACTTTATAAATATAAAATAATTAAAATAAGAATGGAGAGAAAGTAGTGTGAGAAAAATACGTCTCACGCTCAACAGAGCTTGCGTTTTTTATACCCAGGAATCTGTCACGCACCACATGACACTCAAGGTAAAAGAAGCTCATTAAATCAAAAATACAGAGGTCTAAATCCATACTCAAAGCGCAGAAAACAATTCTAAAGAGCAACTGCGACTCTCCTTTCTGTACTCACTATTCAACTGCGCTATTCTAAACTTTAAATCTAAATTAGTCAATCTCTCAATAGTGTATTTTAGTCTTTTCCTCAATAAGCAACTCACAGCGCAATAGTTAATGTAATAGTCCACTAAAAGGTTTGTTAAGTATCTGTGGGTTATTAAAAGGGGTAGTGAGCATGGACGGGATGGTTAGTGGAGGATTAAAGGGTTAACAGATGTTAGTGAGGAGGGTCCAGGTGTAACTGGTGTATCTTTGGTGGTCTGTGGTGTGCGGAATGATGGATGGGTATGAGGTCAATGCAAGGAGGTGTAATTAATATAAAAGGATCTGGATGTTTGGTTCAATATTTCTTTAGAATTAAATTATAAAATGTATATGTAGTTAATAGTGGTAAAGCTTCAGGTTAAATAATTATTATTGTATATTACCTTATTTTTCTCAGTAATCATTTCTAAATCCTAAATCTTTCATTATTGAGTTTCCAACCCTTTGTGAGATCTTAAGAATATTAATATTACCTTTAAATTATATTAGAATTCTTATCGAACATATCTAGAAGCAGTTGCTCTTCCTTCAAGTCATCTTTGAATCACTTCCTTCAACATTTCCTCTGTGCTTCAAAGAAGTTTCTAAACTAATCTCCTCATCTCATTTCCAGGAACACCCTCAACCTTGTGCGTAGGCCGTCTGGTGACATTTTTAGCCTTACCTCTTACCAAGCTGAACAGAAAAGATTTTTTCTTTATCTGGAGTAATGACTGTCAAAAATCTTTTGATACATTGAAAAATTGTTTAATGAAAGCCCCTATATTGACTCTTCCAGATTTCGGCAAACCTTTTGTCCTTTAAAAAGATGCTAGCTTTGTTGGACTGGGTGCTTCCCTTCACCAAAAACAAATTATTAATGATAAATCCTCAGAAGTTGTAATTTTTTATATTTCAAGAACCTTGAGAAATATTGAATTGAAATATGGTGTCACTCAATTAGAGTGTTTAGCATCTGTTTGGGCTCTTGAGAAGCTCCACTTTTACTTAGATGACCAAATATTTGAATTGGTAACTCACTGTAGTGCTGTCAAATCCCTCTTGCTCCTAAAGACACCAAATAGACATATGTTTAGGTGGCAACTTGCTGTTCAGGAGTACAGAGGAAGAATGAAAATTATCCATAGAGCTGGAAATTTTCACTCCAATGTTAATATGCTTTCAAGGTTGCCTCTGACAAATAATGACTCCAATCCTGCCTATGTTCCTGAAAGTGATACTGTTCAAGTACATGGTATATATATAGTTGATATGGAAGAAAAACTGTTACAATTAATTCTGGATTCATATGAAAAAAATTCTGACTTAAATAAATTGGTTACAATCTTGAATGATCCAAATAATGCTTCTATTCAAGCATTGATAAAAACTCTTCCTCCAAAGTACCAGAGTGCTTTTATTAAGGGAAAATTTTCTATTGAAGGTGGTTATATTTATCACAGGAGAAAACTGACCAATCTCATTGTTATTCCTCCTTTCATGAAAGAAACCATCTTAAAACTTTGTCATGATGACATATTAGAAGGACATTTTTATCTTGAGAAAACCATTATCAGATTTAAAAACACTGCTTGGTGGGCTAATATGTCTGAATACAATAAATTATATGTTGAATATTGTGATTCTTGTCAAAAATCTAAAAGAATGACAGGTAAAAGAGCAGGCTTGTTACAAAATATTGAAGAAGCATCTGATTCTTCTTGGAAAATCATTAACATGGATTATGTCACTGGTATTCCTGTAGCAGGTAAAGAAAGTTATAACTCTTGTTGGGTAATAGTGGATAGGTTCACCAAGATGTGAAAATTTATTTACACCCACAAAGATGTATCCACACAAGAATTAGCTTTGCTAAGGTGGACTTACATGTTTAATATTTTTGGATTTCATAAATCCATAATCTCTGATAGAGACCCAAAACTTACATCTGAATTTTGGACATCTTTAATGAGTATTTGTGTCTGTGAGTTAAATTTTCTACAGCTCACCATCCTCAGACTGGTGGTCTAGCTGAAAGAATGATTCAAACTCTAGAAGATATGATTAGAAGGTATTATGCCTTTGAATTAGAATATAAAGTCAATGACAGATTTACTCATAACTCAGTTACTCTATTACCAGGTCTTGAATTTTCTTATAATAGCACTGTTTATTCTGTCACAGAGAAAAAGCCTTTTGAGCTTTGTTTAGGTTATTTCCCAAATACTCCTGCTCAAATTCTTAATAATAAATTACCTATGTTGGAACTACACCCTGGCGTAAAATCTTTTATGCATATTCAACAGCTATGCAGAAAATATGCTCAAAACTGTATTGATAAAGCATTTTAATATGAAAAAAAATGGGATAAATTCCATAAAAAATACAAATTTAACAAGGGTGATGAAGTGTTGATATCTTCTGTCCATTTCAATTTACAAGGCATTAAAAAATTAAAAGATCCTTTTGTGGGACCATTTGTTGTTAAAAGAATGGTTGGAGATAAAGCTGTAGAAGTAGAATTTTATTCTCCATATGATAGAAAAAATCCTGTTTTCCTTATTTCCTTGCTAAAACCTTATACTTCTAACAGTTACTTATTTTCCAAAAGAAGGAGAAGACCTAAGAAAAACCCTCAGGAAGTCACAGAAACTGCAGAAATTGATAAAATTCTCAATGATAGAATTATCATTTATGAAAGGGGTATTGAATATTTATTGAGATATAAGAAAAAATCATCTGAACATGATGCATGGATACCTGGTAAAGAAATTTCAAATCTTTATACTCTGTTAAAAAAGTATAAAAAGAAAAAATATTAGCATATTTTTTAATTGCTTTTTTAGATTGAGGGAGTGTCAGCCAGGCTATCTAAGGAGCACAGAAATTTATATAATAAATTACTGAAATCATTTAGGGGAATAACATTATGTATTATGTAGTTACAAGAAATTTTTTTATTAAATAATAAAATTATAAATATTTTATGAATAATTAAAATAATTACTATATTTTATTTAATTATTAAATAAGTTTTTATTACATAAACAAATATTATATTCTTTAAAAACATGGCAAATTTCTATGTATTTAATATTTCTAAAAAATTAATAAATTAATTATTATATTATAAGCTTAATGATATTTAACTTATATTGTAATTAAAAATAAATTAATATAATTTATATTTTAAATCCAACTCATCATATAATAATATCAATAAATCTTGGGCGCTTTTTTGACCCTTAGCTGTGTTAGTAAGATTATTAAATAATTTAAAACACATATTTTAATATATTAATATTAAATTCTCACTTTAAATAAGTTACAGTTAAATTAGTTATTTGTTTCAATTAAATTGATTTTTTGATTACTTAAAGTAGTTAAAAAAATTAATTAATTTCTCTTTATAACTGAATTAAATTGATTACATAAATTTTGGCCTGAAAATAATTCTATTTGTTTTAGTTAAAACCTTTACATCTTATTATAATACTTGTTTAGAATATTTTTTTTCACATTTCTCATGGTCTCATACTTATTTAGTTATTCCTTATATTAATTACTTGTTTTGGAACTTTAAGATGGGAAAGTTATTTACTTATTCATGGGTTTAATTTTTTGTTTCATTTTCCCCTCAAATTGTAAGTTTTAATTAATTTCATTTGATCTTTTGTTTCACATTAATATTACTCTTGTATATACATTTGAAGCACCTCAGAAGTATCCTTGCCTATAAAAGGGGCTTGTAATTCCTCTTTGTGAATCATCACTTACATTACACACTTTTTAAATCTTAAAATACATTATTATTATTTTATTATTAGTATCACAAATCTAGTGTAAATAATCAATAAATAATCTATGGTTGCTTTAAGTTTATTAATAGCAATATTTATTAGCCGCACAGAGAAATCTCTACCTACTTAATTAAATATCTATCTATAAATCAGTCATTACTGTTGTGTCATTCCACATAAACTGTTGTTGCATCTCTCTCATTTTGTTATTATTATTTAAAAAAAATTATATTTCATTATTTCTCTTCCTATTGTTGTTCTATCTTTATTTCTGTCTTCTTCTCCATTCTATTTCATCTTCTTTTCATCCTTCTTCTATACAACCCACCAAAACTTATTATCTTTATCAAATTATTCTATAAAATTCAAATATGGTTTAAAGGGAAAGATGGGATAGAAATTTGGTTAAATGTGGTGATATTAGTGGTGGATTAATTTATATTCTCCAGAAAGAGGTTAAACTGCAATTATCACATCAAAATCAACAAAAAAATCCTAGTATAAATAATTAAAAAAATATTTGCAATGATTCTATTTCTTTCCTCCAGAAGGAGGTTAAACTTCCAACTTTATTTACTGGGAATTTTATTGTTAAAAATGATGGGAAAAAAGTTAATGAAAAATTTAATGAGAAATTAGACAAAGTAAAAGGGAGAGCATGCAATATGGGGGGAAGACTTTCTAGCAAGTCCAAAACCTTGAACCATTATTCATACCAAATATGAGACCACATTGAGGTAGTGGTGAAACCACCAAGAAAAAAGATTGACATTTTGGTGAACTCAACCTGAATCTAAATTGAAAATTTAATGAAGCATAGTTGATAATACTTTGAAAAAATCTTGAAATATGAAGAATGATATTTTGTATAAAAATGTGAATTAAGTGCAGACCTCACCTAAATTCGGTTAAGAAAGACATATTTTCTAAAATACTTAAGGATTTTTTTTCACAGTTTAAAAAAACACCAAAGTATAGAGTCAATAAGAAATTATCTGAATTAATTATATAAGTTTCTTTGGCCAACAATACATGGAGAAATTATAATATATAATATATGAAATTTTTCATAAAAAATATTTTTTGCATTGATATTATTTATTGTAATATTTTCAATAATTGAAAAAAGTATATACTATATTTGTGATTAGATAGTATTGAATCTTATAAATAATTAATGTATTCAAAATAGGCTCAAAAATCATAAATATGATGCTAAAAATACTTTACTTAGACATATAATTTTCAAAATCAATATACATACAATATTGTACTAGTAAATAGAAAAATATTTTCATACTTATATTTATTAAAATTTATGTCCCTTCATCTTCTAAACTTTAAAGCATTACAATGTATATTTTTATTTGATTTAATTAAATAAAGAAAAAATAAGTATATGACTTGTGGGTTTATAGGAATCTGGTAATTACTGTTCCATTCTTTGGAAAATATTTTGCATATTTGATATTTTTTGGATATTTACTTTGTATCACTGTCTTCTTTCACCATCTTTGTGTATTCCCTCTCAAGAATACTATTATTCTTCCCCTTAAATAGCTTCCTTTTTCTTCTCCTCTCATCTTTCTTCCCACCCTTTACACTCCCTGCTTCATTTGTTTCCATCCCTTTCCACCTTCTTCTCTTGCTCTCCACCCCTCTCCACTTCTCTTCAACCATTTTTCTTATTTCCCCACTCCTCCCTAGCACTTTATTTCTATTTATAGAAATAGGGACTTTATTGAAAAGGATTGAGATGAGGTTCAAAGGTTAGGGAAGTGAGGTAAAGGGGAGAAATGGGGTGTTGAATTAATAGGTCTAGAAGAGTTTGGGACGCTAGCAAGAGGGGTGAGGAAGGTTATTTGGTGTATAAAGAGTGTTAGGTAAGAGTAATAAGGGAAGACAAAGAGTTTCAGAAGATTTTTTAGTGTAGAACAAGGTTTGGGAGGATTTGGGAGGGGTGAATGGGGAGCAAAAAGGGAGGGCATACAATGGGGTTGGGAGGGTAACAAAAGGGGTGGGGAGGGCATAAAATAATGTGTTTATTTCATTGAAAGGGGTGGGGAATGATACAAACTATGTGTGAAAAAAGGAAGATAGACTCTGTTCTTTGGGAAAAGAACAGAGTACACTGACATAAAATGTTACTTAAAACATGAAATCTCTAAGGTACCAAAATTATTTCTGTGGTAGTTTTAGAAATACATCATAAATTTCAAATAGAATACAACATATCTTTATTTAGGCTATCATGTAGAGAATTTCCAAATTATGTTGTATGAGTTTTTATCAATGCTAACTTATTAAACATAAAGATGTATTGATTATTATTTATATATATATTAAAATATAAATAATTAGAAGCAATAGAATATAAGAAAAACCCGTATAATAGTAGTATAATTCTTCTTTAAAACAAATTTATATAATGTGGTTTATAATTATATATATATTAAAAAAATGTATTTTAGAAAATAATTTGAAACAAAAAAATTGATTAATGCTTTATCCATCTTCATATGCCTTATCAGGATAACTTACATAGTTTTGAATTTACATGTGAGCAGTTCTGGTGAGGTAAAAAAAATCTTTTTCATAAATCATGAGCTTCAAATGAAAATTTAGCTCAAGATCTATCAATATAACTAAAATTTTATCTTAATATCTTAATTTCTGACTACTGTATATACATTAATAAACACATTTAATAAATAAACACTCATATAAATAACACTTATAATATTTATTAGTATGAATATTATTTTTTAATCAATAAAAGAAACAACTCTATTAACTCTCTTACTTTCCAAGAATCTTTTATGGAAATAAATACATACAATTTTATAAAATTAAATATCTTAGCTTTGATAGAACATAGATTGAACTCTTAATGACAACCTATGCCTGACTGCATTTAATGTTTAATTAATCTGTGAGAAGTCCTCTATAATTCTTATAATTTGAAAGTAGATATTATAATTTAAATTTAAGTATATTTTTTTATCAAAAATATTTTTATTATATGCTATGGAGTCATGGGGATAAATAAAAAACTTTGTTTTGTCTTTTTTCAAAAAAAATTAAATAGATGTCATTTTATCTTCAATTATTATAGTATGATTTAACTTCAAAATGATAGACTGAAAAAAATCCTACAGTTATTTATATAGTCCTATAAAATATATAAACAGGTTCCAGAGCTCCTATTTACATTTAATATATTTTAATGAAAGAAAATAACTTTTTTAAATAAAAATAATTCAGTTACTTCTTTTTAAAACATTCTTTTATATATATTTATACTTTTAAGTTCAAATAACACCAATGTATAAATATTTAAATATTTAAAATAGAAAGAAAAAATATTTTTAATAAATTTCAATTTAAATTAAATTTAACCTATGAAGTTTTTTTCTCATTAATTATTCACTGGAAACTCATAATATTATCAGTTTAAATTAATTTAAATAGAAAAATTCTTTATTCATGTAATGAATTTTGATACTTGAAATATATTAGAGGATAAATATAGTATTTATTTTTAATAAAAATAGGAAATATATTGACTCATTTAATGTCTAAAATAATTGATTTTTAACCATATTTTTTATTATTGTATTTCAAATAAAGTATTGAAAACCCATTAACCTATATTTTTAAATTAAGAATAATGATCAAAATTAGAGCTTTAAATTGATCTTCTGAATTTTTTATCTCACCAACCAAGAATATGAGCCTCTGAAATTTTATTTTATCAAACTTGAATACAAAAATTAAAATATTTGCCACATATTTTAAAGTATGTTAGTAACATTATACTAATTGAAAATTTATTAATATAATTGTAAGGTTTTATGATTTCATGACTAAATTATCTATTATATCCTTCTTAAAAAATGCTATATAGAGGTTATTCTATGAATAAAATGATAGAATGATGAAAAATATAAGTTTGACCTCTTTGATAGAGTAATTGAATGTTAAAAAACACCTAAAACTTCATCTAGAGCACCTATTCTTACAAGAGAACAGAGATGAAATTTTGGAGTGATATCAAGGGAAACAGTATTTTTATCTCAAATATCAACTTCAATTTCAACATACTATTCAGCTTAAAGCTTCCATATATATCCATTTATTTACTTTAAACATATTTTAATAACTTGAGGGACTTTCTATCTGTATTTTTTACAAAAAGATTTCACTGAGTGGTAGTTTTTCTTGATTTCTCTAGATCACTTAACCAACTGAAAGTATTCCAAATCAAAATTTATGAAACCAATAAAAAAGATACTATAGAATCTAGATAGATAGTTTTTTTGCTCATGATATATTATATATATATTTTTTAGTAGCTGAGGAGTTGGTATAATTTTGAAAAGAGAAAAATATTTCTTTGATTTTTTTCATTTTCTTGCATTTACTTTTCCCAAAAAATGCATTTATGTCCAAAAACTAAAGAAATATGCCATTTTTAATATATAATAAAATATTTTTTAATTACAAGTAATTAGTTTAACAAAGTTGTGAAAGTGCTTCATTTAGCTAAAAAGCTTCAAAAATAATCACTATACTATATTTTTGAGTGTTCCATGTTTTTCACTGTATGCTATAATAAATAAATTTAAGGTTTCTTTTGATTACATGTTTTTATTTAAGTAATTCAATTGATTGTGATATATCATTGAGTAATTTGTAAATTCAAGAAATAAAAAAAAGAAGAGTTCAGTTTATATTGTATTAATTAAAAAATTACAATTTTTCAATTATAGAATAATAATTTTATGTAATACAAAAAGTCACTGATTGTTTTTTAAATGTTACCTGAAAGTTTTAACAACATTACTATATTTGACAAATGTGGTACTGTAGAAGAAAATAATATGATTTAATGTCTTTTCATTGATCAACTTAAATTAATAAAGTATTATTCATATAAGATTCATCAACAAATACAGTGAATTGGGTAGATTCTTGGAATGAGTTTTTCTGGTTTCCATTCATTTATCATGACAGTTTCAGTATTTTTTCTAAAAAGATTCATTCTTATTTTTATGAGGTCTAAAGCTTATTTAAAGTGAATTTTCAGTATCATTTCAGTCTGAGTTCCAGCTGAGTTCCATCTGACTTCAAGTTGAGGACAGGCTAGCATGTCTTCTCCAAATATTGCATGGTGGGGGTGGTTATGAAAATATTAAAAATATAAATAATATTTCAACTTATTTTGTCTCTTATTCTTATTCTGAAGAGGAAGAAAGCTCTGAAAAAAAATTATATAATAGTGATACTATAATTGATCAAGTATCTCAAGTAAAAGTAGATGTTGATGCAGTAAAATATAAAAAAGTAGCTAATAAAATTAGACCAATAAATGAACTGCTTCCTGCCCAACTGAATCTTCCCTTAAGAAGACCAACTTTATCTAGTGATCCATATGAATTTCCTTTATTTAAGAACCTGCTGTAATTTTCTGAAGCTTAAAGGATCACCTTTAAGAGATTGGAAGTTTTAAATATTGGACCTGAAGATTGACTTTCAGGTGAAGAAAAAAAGTTATTGTTGGATGTGATGGTTAAGAGGGAGAAGTCCATTGCATTTGTATAAGAGGGGAGACATGTGTTGAAGAATTCTTACAGGGAGTCCTACAAGATTCAAGCTGTTTGTCATGAACCATGGGAAAAGAAACCAATTCCTATACCTTCTGCCTTAAAAGAAGATTATATCAAAGTAATTAGAGATAGAATTCAAACTGGATTATAAAAATAGTCATTATCAAGTTATTTAAGTTTATTATTCTGTATTATAAACCTTATTCCAAGCTTAGGGCAGTTCAAAATCTAAGAGAATTAAATAGGGTTATAATAAAAGATGCATGAATGCCACCTAGCTTAGAGGAGGTTTTATAGACATTTTTGGGAAGAGCATGTTACAGTTTGGGAGATAAAATGGGGGGATATGATGAAAGTAAGTTTAATCCAGATCCTATTCCTCTCACAACTTTTGATACACCACTTGTATGTTTACAACTAACACAATTACCTCAAGGAGCAAAAAATTTAGTTACTTTTTATAAAGCTCAGATAGCTTGAATTCTAAAAGAAAGAATCCCACAATATTCTGGAATATTTATTGATGATGGGGGAAATAAAGGCCTTCAACAGATTATGTTAATGAAGTATTGAAGGAGAATCCAGGGATAAGAGAATTCATCTGGGAATATGCTATTGTTTTAGAGAGGATTTTTTTTAGGATTAAAGAGGATAAGTTAAATGTTTCAGGTTCCAAATTTTCTTTTTGTGTGCCAGCATTAAAAATTCTAGGTCATGTGGCATGTAGAGAGGTTAAGATTATGTCAAAGAGGAAGGTGAACAAATTTCAGTCCTGTCAAAGAGACAAGAATACAACCAAAGTCAAAAGGATTTTATGCATATGTGTTTATGTTAGAATGTTTATCAAGGAATTTTATTCATTGGCTGCCCCTTTGAGATGGTTGACTATGAAGGATTCTGACTAGGAGTGGGATGAAGAGTGCACAGAGGCATTTGAGAGATTGAAGAAGGTGGTTGGGGAGGATATTATCCTGCATGAGTTAGATTATGGGAAAGATGCAGGCAGAATTTATTTAGAAGTTTATTCTAGTCATATTTCTGCTGAAGCAGTTATGTGCCTAATAGATAAAGCTGGTTATATAAGGCCATACAGGTATGAATCTGTGGGTTTCACTGAGGTGGAATCAGGATATTCCTTACCAAAATTGGAACTATGTGGTGTGGAAAAAATTCTTAAGAAGCTCAAAAATATTTTATGGGGACAACACTTTGAACTTCAAGTGGACACAAAATCTGTAATTCAAATGATTAATTCCCCTATTTTACTGAGTTCACCCTTGACCTGATGGGTAGCTTTTATACTAAATATTTCTTTTGATTTAGTTCATAATCCTGGAGAGACATTTAATATGCCAGATGGATTGTCAAGTACATCACCTACTGAAGAAAATTCTGACTCAGAAGAATTCAATGAAGATATATCTGTAATCAAGGCCAGCACAAAAGGTGCTGAATAATTTCCTTACCTCCCCCATGAGGCTAAACTGGCATTTTTGATATGTGTAAATAATGGTGACAAAGACCTCCCCTATGAGGCTAAACTGACAAGAGAAAATTTTTTAAATAAATATGAAAAGGACCTCCACCATGAGAATAAACCAGAAAATAATATAAATTTGGCAAATTATATGTTTTGGGAATTTAATGAAGGTGTAGATAAATTTTGTAAAAAAGAGGTTGGAGATGTGGTGTATATGGATGAGAATGGTGGTATTGTGTGTGATAGTAGAAAGTTGGTGAATGGTGTATATGTTGGAGTATTAGATAATTTGGTTAAAGAGAGGCTGGGTAAATGTGTAAATTAAGCTAAAAAGAGTTAGGACAAAAATGAGGATGTTGATGCTAAAAATTGTGAAAAGGAAGCAGATTTGGTATTAAAATGTTTGAAGGTTCAAAAGTGGATAATTCAAAATTTTTTATGATAAATAGGCAAAGTCAAGGATTAAAATTATTGGCTTATTCATGTGCAGGTGATTTAGGAGATATGAAAGTGCCTGTTGATATTATATTATTTAATTTTCAATATGATGTCTGGTGATAGATAGGTTTTTACTATAAAATGGTAAAATATTTATTAACATTAGAAAATCCAGATTATTGTGATAATGATGAATGGGTGGCTATAAAAAGGAAGTTACAAGAATTCTAACTATCTGGTAAATGACTGATGAGGAGGATTTATCCAAATCCTTAAGTTGTTATAACTTAAAATGAAGAGCAAGAGTTGATTATGAAATAACTGCATGAAGATTTTGGGCGTAGAAGAGTCTTTGAAGCTTATAGAAATATTTCTGATAGATTTTGGTGGCCTGGAATGAAGCTGGCTGTTAAAAAATGAGTTCATTCACCACAAAATATTTGGGGGGGACTTGCTAGCAAGTCCATAATTTGAGCTTATATGGAGCTTATATGGAACTCAGATGGAGTTTATAATGAGCTGATACTGAACTCTACTTTGAGGTCATCATGAGCCATTAACCAAGGTTTGATGATGATGTGCTGAAATAATTGTGAGAGTTTAATGAAAAATTAATAGAAATTCAAACAAAAGGTAGCTTAAGAATCTGATTAATTCAAAGTACTTTTTCATAAAACACAATTCAATTTTCATTTCAAATTGCAATTGATTATTAAAAAGACTAAAAAATATACTATTTTTCTCCAAAATATTACTTTTGATCTGTCTAATGAGTTTTTTAGTTTTTTTAAAAAAGAATATATATAAAAATAATGTCTCTTATAATTGAAAACTCCTTCTAACATAAATTTTTGGCTAAAATTCTTAAATATAAACCATATCACCTAAACTTTATGATATTTTTATATAATATTTGATAATTCAAGATAATTAGCTTTAATTGAATTGATTTATTTGAAAAAAAAATTTGAAGAGTCAAAAAAATTTAGTTTTATATCCTAGAATACAGTAAAAAAATTCATAACTCAATAAATAAAAGAAGGCAATGTGTTTTCCAAATTTATTACTCAATTAAGCACTCTGAAAGCTTCTTTATGCTAAGCACTAATATATATAAATTTTTTTGATTATTTGTCTTAAAGAAGTATAAATCATATAATATTATATATTAATCCAGTTTTGGAGATTTCTAAATTTGAGAAAATGATAGAAATTAAAAGGAAATTTATTTTTTTTCTTTTTTTAGTTCTACTTATTCCTTAACTAAAAAACAGTTTTATAATATACATTTAGTAAAAGCAATAAATATATGATATTTTGAATCTCTTCATGATGTATTTCATTTGAATTACATGAAAATATTCTGATTTGGTATGGTAATCTCATGAATTGAAAAATTAATCACTACTCAGTGAATTTTCTATATGAAACACAAAAATTTAACATACATAATAAATTTTACAGTTAGAAAAAACAGTAACAGTTTAAATTTCTTAAAAATGTAATTTTAATACAAAATTGTGCTTCAATGCTATATTGTGCAATAATCACAGTGTCCACCTTGTAATAAGAACCATTTATTTTAAAAATTTCTTTCATGTGAATTTTTTTTCCAGATAAATTTTAGACTCTTATATTGAACAAGAGCTGAATTTAATACATGGAAGTGGTATTTTTTTGTCATAATATTAATTTCTCACTGAAAAAATACTATATGATACCTATTTAGTAAAAAATACACAAAAAATATTTTTATTTATACCCATATAAAAAAGGCAGTGTAAAGGGTTTTATATCATGATCAAACTAAATGTTAATACAATCTTTAAATGAATATATAAAGTATTTCAATTAAATGCTTTTGAGGAAAAAATTAAGAAAAAAAGTTCAGGATCACTTCATTCTGTTTTAGAACAAAAGTTTTCACAGGAGTAATTCACATCTGAAATTTTGCACATAATTCGTAAATAATATATATAGGACAAGGAATTATAGATGATTTACTAGAAATATTATAATAAAACTGATAGTTAATAGTTATATTATTTTTTTAAGTAGTTTCTAAGTTTATGAAATAAAATCCATTTCATATTTCTTTAAAACAAAAAAGTTTATAAATCTTCTTGTAATTAGTCTGATCAAAGAGAAATACTAGATTAAGAATATTTTAATAAAAATTGATTTCAATAGAGAATATTTCAACACTTCAGTACAGATTTAAACAAGAAAATTAAGCTTAAAATTTGAATTTTATATAAAATATATATTGATGAAAAAGATAATTTTTTGATTTTTTAAGAAACTACCAAGTTTATCCTATGAGGCTTCACTTAAATTTACACATATACATCCAAAAAAAATCATAGTGATGTCCTGAGGGATCTATATAATTTGAAATTGAAACAATTTGTTTTCCTTTTTAATTATGTTGAATTTAAACAGAAAATCTGAAAACTTTTCTATATATTATTTTTATATAAAATGAGTTTTTAGTAAGTATCTAAATCTATCATATAGAAAATAATTCACATCATTATAATATAAAATATACTTACAAAAATTATAAATAAAGTATCTTCTCAAAAGAATTCATAATTTTTATTTAGTTTCATAACTTCCAAGTATTTAATATATATATTTGTGATAAATAAATATACTTATGTTTACTTTCAGCCAGGCTACTTGACTTACCCAGTGAAATAATTAATTATTTACTGGATGAAGCCGCACCTTATTATTTTAATTATTTAATTATAAATTGGTTACATTAAAATTACTTATAATAAATTAACTAATTACAGAATGATAAAATTAAATGAATAATTAAAATTAAATATAAAATTGTCCCTTATATTTTTTCTCTAACACCATGCTCATTTAACAGGTTGGAAGAAATAAAGATTTATATTAAAAAATAGATTTTAAATTAAAAAAAAGATTTTAATATTTAAATAATATTAAATATATACAAAAATTCAAATTTCTTATTTAGAATTGACTTCTACAGTAAATATTAAATAAATTGATGTATTTCTGACATACTCTGTAAATACATCTTTTTGACGCCTTCTTTTTAGAACAACTTTATTATTTGAAAATACTCCTTCTGGAATATTCTTTTTCTCTCTCTCTCATACTACTGTTTTCAGAATTTGATTGCCATTCTTTTTCCCTCCTTTGCCTATATAAGGCCTCTCTTTTGGTTGTTTTTTATTCATTCCTTTACCAACTTACATTATTTTATTACAATTACAAACATCAAATTTATTCATATATCTTATAACATTAGTATTTACAATAACATAACTCTGATCTATAAATTATATCAATATTTTAAATCTACCTCTTTTATTTGAGTAATTAAATCACTTTGATAAAGAAATACACACCACTTGTTGAGAATCCATTATAATCCGTAAAATCCTCGTAGAAACCCTGTACCAAATCTTCTAGACCAAAAGCGTACCTTGACAATTGGGAACCTTTCTGAAATATCAACGGCACAACGTTAATTGAGGCGTAATCGAAGGGACCATTGGTGTGCAAGTACCTGTAAAGGACGAGAGAGGCAAGAAAACGACGAAAGTAATACGTCACGTGACAAAAGTTCTTGCTGCAAACGGGAATCAAACCGCGCTCCAAAACTTAGGTTCATATACTGACTAAAAGTTGTATATATCGTGGTAATTATTGATATTACTATTTGTGGGTTACTCCTCACTCTTCATTTGCTACATATTTCCTTTTACTCAGCACTCTGTAAGTGGCATTAATTTGCTCATTTTACAGGGGGAGGTGTCTGGTAATTTGAAATTTATTTTTATTATTATATTTTTTTTTATTTTTCCTGGTTGACCATAATAGAGCAATAAGTGTTCTTAGTCCCAGAAGTAATAAAATAATTATATTTTAATATTAATTATTATAATTTTTCAGTTGACATTTGTCCTGATTAATTTAAATTTTAATTGTTCCAGTTGACAAATTGTCCTGACAATAATATTTTTTTTAATTAATATATAATTAATATTTAATTACTTCAGTTGACTTTGAGTCCTGGTAATTCAATAAATATTTTAATTAATAAAACTCACATTTAATTATTTCAGTTGACATTAAGTCCTGGTAATTAAGTGATCAAGCTTAATAAAATTTTAAAATAAAAATTTATATTTAATTACTTCAGTTGACATTAAGTCCTGGTAGTTAAGTTATCAGTTTTATAAAAAATTTTTAAATTAATAAAGTTTCATATTTTATTACTTCAGTTGACAATAACTCCTGGTAATAAATTAGTTGATTTAAATCCTGAAAATAAATAATTAAAAATTATTAATAAAAATTCTAATTTATTTCTACAGTTGATTATATTATAATCCTGGTTTTAAATTTTTTTTCTATTAATAAATTAATTTTATTTAAGTTGATTTTTATCCTGAAAAAGATTTTTATTTTATTTTATTTTTTTTTAAAAAATCAAAAATAAAGACTAATTAATCTTATTGTCTCTTTTCTTCATTTCAGTAGAATCTTAAAAAGACTGACCAAAGTGGTTCTGCTGCACGTGAAGAAGAACTAGACTTAATTGATTATGATGAGCCTACTTCTGTAAGTTTTCCTTTAACAAGAAGAATTTCTCAAACTAATAAATCCTTGCCCCAAACAGGATGTAGAGATGGAAGAAGTAGAAATCCTAGTGGACACAACTCAGGATCAGAAGCCTATGATAAACCCACCAGAAGAGCTTCCAAAAGGCTTCAGGATAAAAAAGATGCCATTGTCTCAGCAGGTAAAGAATCTGTCTACTCACGTAAAGGAGTTAATGACAGAAAGCTTGAGACTAAAGGTAAGGGTAGATGCTTTGGAAGAAAAGGTGAGAAGAACAGATACTTTTCTCCAAGAGAAGAAGAAATCTCTTCCTCCCAGGGATCAACAACAATTGGCTCCCCATTCCCAAGAGAAGGTGGAAGTGTCCAAGTGGCAGTGGGACTGGATAATCACTCAGTGAGACTACCTGGCTCAAAACCAGCATCAGTTACCTCAGGCAGGTCCATCAAGGCCCAACCAGGTCAACCCCACTCCTCCCCACCCTTATCAAGGAGGCAAAAGAAGAAGGAAGCCCAATATGGTGATACCCAGTAAACCCTGGTACGTCCCTCTATTGATTCTCAAGTGCCTTTTATTGTGGCTGACTCTGTTTCTTCAGGTAAATCAGGAAGGGAGGATGAAACCTTGAGACCTATTGAGGCTGGGAGTAGTAGACAAATCACTCATGTATCAAATCCTTTACTTTTAATTGCTACCTCAATGATTAATCCTGATATGGCTGTGATTGATGAAACTCTTGACGCTGAGTTCTATGAGAGTCTGGAAAGTTACTCAGTTTCCTTATTGAGAAACACTCCAGATGTAGCAAGAATTAATGATGAGCACTTGAGAGATATTATTGCCAAGCAAAATCATATAATGAACAATATGCAATTGACTCAGAGATATAATAGTTTGTTAACTGATCAGGGTTATCAAGCATTAAGAAGTGAATCACAGAGAGTCTCTGATGAATTGTCTCATTACAAAGCAACCCATGAAAAGAAAGTTGATTTATGGCAAAACATAAAAAATGATTTGTCTAAACTAAAGGATACTCTGTATCTGCCTGTTGCCAGGAGGTAGAGATAGATAAGATAAATCTGAAAATATTGAATGGCCATTTGTCATCTTTTCAAAATAAAAATCAGTTATCTTTTGCAACTATCAATGAGAGTTTATCTAGTCTTCCAAGAATGAAAACAAGACTAACAACCATTGAAGAAAAATTGAACTCATAGTTAAATGACCAAAAATATTCTGACATTTCTGTGAAGGAACATATAGTGCAGGATGCTCAAATAGTACCTGTGGCAAGTTCATCTAAAGTAAAAATAGCTCCAGAAATACCTGTTGATAACACTGAGTTTCCATCAAAAACTGATGATGCACCAGGATCTGCAACAGAAGGATTAAACAATGAGATTTCAGCACAATTAGAGAAATTACAGCTGCTTCTTACTCAGATACAAGCTAGTACTAAGGAGACTCCTTCAAATTGAAAGAATTGGTTAAAACTTGACCAGTACCCAACATTTTATGGTGATTCTTCCTCTGATTGGCAACAATTTATTTGCAGAATTGATAACTTAAAAAATTCTTACAGACTCCCAGATGAGGAAATTGTGTCCAAGTTAATTTCTTTGTTCACTAATGTTGCCCTGATGTGGTATGAATCTTTTCTCCTGGATGGGAATGACTACTCATGGGAGGATTGGAAGAAATTAATTAAAGCACAATTTGGTGGCTCCAAGTTCAGAATGTCTCAACAAAGGCAGTATGAGGAAACTAGATATAGCTCTTCTACTGATAAACCTATTGAGTTTTTAATGAAACTTGTAAAAATCTTAAGGGCAATGGACTTAAATATGGTGTTTGATTTATGGAAGGACAGGATCCTCTATAAATTACCAATGTCTCTGAGAGACTTGATAGTGGCTAGGACTGAGTTCTCCAAAGAATCCTCTTCTTTCATTAATACTTGCAATGAGATACTTCTAAACAATAAGTATGATGCCAGAAGATTCATTCCTAGGACCCCTTTGAAGAAACCCTCCACTTACCAACAGAAACCTCTGGAAAAGGTTGGTAAACCGTCTGCCCCTGTTGCACCAAAGAAGTATGCAACAAACACTTGCTTCAAGTGCAACAAGCCTTGGCAGAAAGGCCATGTTTGTGACAAGAAGATAAATCTTGTGGAACAAACAGAGGAGCATGCTGATGACACAGTGGCACTGGATGATACATCAAGTGATTGTGCCAGCAATATTTCATATGAATCTCAACAAGAAATCTTGATGCTGGAAGAAGATATTCATTATTTAAATACTATTGATATTGATAATAATGAGTTATCTACAGTTGAAGATGCTGAGATCATAAAGAGCATTGAGGATAGCTCAATTATTATTGCCCCTCTCAAGGCATCAGTCTTAATCAATGGAACCAGCATTGAAGTTGTTCTGTATTCTGGAGCTGGAGGAAGTGTAGTATCTGAAATAGAACTTGCTTCAGTAGATCAAGACTATAAATCTTAACTGATGCTTATCATTTCTGAAAATTGGAGAGGGTATGGCTCTGTTTTGTCCCCCATTGGAAAATACAAAGCCACAGTGTTTTTTAAATATAACCATGGTTTTGTAAGAGCTATTTTTGATTTTTTTGTCATGAAAAATGATAACTTGAGTAATTGGTTTATTGTAGGGAATGATATTTTAACCAAGTATGGCATAAAATTGGATCCTTGAAACCAATGTTTCACAATGGGGATGAATGGGAAGAGAAAATTTAATATTTCCTCCCCTAAAAAATTAGTAAAACCAGAATTGAACACATGTAATTCTGTGGTTCAATATAAAGGAAGATCTACAAAGGAAATGCATGCCCTTATGTCTGAAATTGACAATGCTTCTTTTGGAGAACAACTTTCTGGTGAGGATAAAGATTCCATCATTAACTTGATAAAATCTTTTCCTATGGCCTTCGCTCATGGGTCACATGAACTGGGATTAGTTAAAGAGTAAATGAAACTTTCATTGTCTTGCCCATTAGCTGATATACCACCTAGTTTAAAGAAGAAGCCTTATCCTGCTTCTCCCACAAAGAGAAAAGATATTGAAGACAATATCTCTACCCTTTTAAAAATGAATATTATTGAAAAGGTAGTTGAAACACCTAAATATTGTTTTATCTCACCTGTCCTAATTTCTTATGAGAAAGATAAAGCCAGGTTTTATGGTGATTATAGAGCACTAAACACTTATACTGTTGATGATATCTACCCTTTACCTAGAATCAGCTCTATACATGCTACTTTACAGGGTGCTAAATATATCAGCTGTTTGGATGGTAATAAAGAATATCACCAAGGACCTTTTGAGAAAAATTCTCAGAACTTTCTGATGATTTCCACTCATATGGGTATTTATAAGTATATTAGGATGCCATTTGGCCCTAAAAATGCCCCTTCAGCTTCCCAAAAAGTAATGGATAACACATTCCATCAAGAGATAATTGAAGGATGGCTGATGGTTTATATTGATGATATCATTATATTCTCAAAAACATTTGAGGACCATCTTAAACACCTGTGTAAAGTATTCCAGAAAATGGATGAAATAAAGATGACACTTGCTTTGAAGAAATGTAAATTTGGTTTCCATTCCTTAAAAGTTCTTGGTCATGTTGTTTCAGGCTTACAGATATGTGTTGACCAGAACAAAGTGGCAGCCATACAACAGTGAGAGAGCTCCAAAGTTTTTTGGGAATTTGTGGATACTATAGACAGTATATTAAAAATTACCAAGTCATAGCTTTACCCCTTACCCAATTAACTAGAAAGGATGTTGCTTTTGTCTGGAATAGTGAAAGACAAAGAGCCTTTGACACTATGAAACACTGTTTGATGTCAGCACCAATTCTTGCTTTACCTGACTTTAATCAACCATTTGTTTTGTACACTGATTCCAGTTTCATTGGTCTTGGTGCTGCCCTCCATCAAAAACAAGTGATAAATGATAAAGTTTCAGAAGTAGTAATTTGTTATATTTCAAGAACCTTGAGAAATAGTGAATTGAAATATGGTGCTACTCAATTAGAGTGTTTAGCTGTAGTATGGGCTCTAGAAAAGCTTCATTATTACCTAGATGACCAGAAATTTGAACTTGTCACTGACTGCAGTGCAGTTAAATCCCTTTTAAACTTGAAAACACCTAACAGACATATGTTCAGATGGCAGCTGGCTGTTCAAGAGTACAGAGGGAGAATGACAAGTATTCATAGGGCTGGTATTGTTCACTCAAATGTGGATATTTTATCTAGGTTAACTTTGCCAAATAATGACTCTAATCCTGCTTTTGATCCTGAGGACAAATTTATTCATATACATGGGATATATGTGGTTGATATGTTGGAAGAGCTATTACATCTTATTCTGGAATCATATGATAAGGACACTGACTTGAAAAAGTTATGCACAATATTAAATGATCCAAAGAATTTTTCAATACAAGCATTAATTAAAACTCTTCCACCAAAGTACCAAAAAGCTTTGGAAAAAGGTAAATTTTCAATTGATGAAGGATATCTATATTATAGAAGAAAGTTGAGTAATGTTATTGTTATTCCTCCTTCTATGAAAGAAATCATCTTGAAAATTTGTCATGATGACATATTAGCTGGACATTTTGATCTTGACAAAACAATGATCAGAATTAAGAACACTGCTTGGTGGGCTAATATGTCTGAAGACACAAAATTATATGTTGAATCTTGTGATTCTTTCCAAAAATCAAAAAGATTAACTGGTAAAAGAGAAGGATTAATGCAACATATTGAACCTCCTGATGCTCCATGGCAAATAATAAACATGGATTTTGTAACAGGATTACCTATTGCTGGTAAAGACAGTTATAACTCTTGTTGGGTTATTGTGGACAGATTCACAAAAATGTGTAAATTTATCCCTACCCACAAGGATGTTTCCACTAAAAAATTAGCTTTCTTATGGTGGTCTCATATTTTTAATACTGCTGGTTTTTCTAAAGCCATAATCTCTGACAGAGACCCTAAATTTACTTCTGAATTTTGGATGTCTCTGATGGATGTTTGTGGTTGTGATCTGAAACTTTCTACTGCCATCACCCTCAGACTGATGGTTTAGCTGAAAGAATGATTCAGTTTTTAGAGGACATGATAAGAAGATATTGTGCCTTTGGCCTTGAGTATAAAGATAATGACAGATTCACTCATGATTGGGTTACCTTACTTCCTGGGTTAGAATTTGCTTATAATAGCACTTTTTGTTCCGTTACTCAAAGAAAGCCTTTTGAGCTTTGGCTTGGATATGTTCCCAATACTCCTGCCCAAATTCTCAATAACAAAATACCTAAATTGGATATAAATCCTGGTGTAAAATCTTTTCTTCAAATGCAACAACTATGTAGAAATCATGCTCAAAAATGTATTGAAAAATCATTTGAATATGAGAAGAAAAGATGGGACAAATCCCATAAAGAATACACTTTTAAAAAGGGTGATGAAGTGTTGATTTCTACAGTCCACTTCAACTTACAAGGTAATAAAAAATTGAAAGATCCATTTGTTGGTCCATTTGTTGTCAGAAGAATGATTGGAAATAATGCAGTTGAAGTTATTCTGTATTCCCCATATTACAGAAAACATCCTGTTTTTCCAATATCTCTTTTGAAACCTTAAACATCCAATAGTGATTTATTTCCAAAAAGGAGGGGTAGACCGAAGAAAACCCCAAATGAAATCACTGAAACAGCGGAAATTGAAAATATTCTAAATTACAGAATAGTCACTGCTGAAAAAGGTACAGAATACTTATTGATATTCAAGAATAAATCATCGGAATATGATTCTTGGATACCTGGGAAGGAGATATCTAATCTTCCTACTCTACTAAAAAGTATAAAAAGAAAAAATCATAGCATTTTTTTTATTGTTTTTTTAGAGTGAGGGAGTGTCAGCCAGGCTGCTAGACTTACCCAGTGAAATAATTAATTATTTACTGGATGAAGCCGCACCTTATCATTTTAATTATTTAATTATAAATTTGTTACATTAAAATTACTTATAATAAATTAACTAATTACAGAATGATAAAATTAAATGAATAATTAAAATTAAATATAAAATTGTCCCTTATATTTCTTCTCTAATGCCGTGCTCATTTGACAGGTTGGAAGAAATAAAGATTTATATTAAAAAATAGATTTTAAATTAAAAAAAGATTTTAATATTTAAATAATATTAAATATATACGAAAATTCAAATTTCTTATTTAGAATTGACTTCTACAGTAAATATTAAATAAATTGATGTATTTCTGACATACTCTGTAAATACATCTTTTTGACGCCTTCTTTTTAGAACAACTTTATTATTTGAAAATACTCCTTCTGGAATATTATTTTTCTCTCTCTCTCATACTACTGTTTTCAGAATTTGATTTCCGTGCTTTGTCCCTCCTTTGCCTATATAAGGCCTCTCTTTTGGTTTTTTTTTATTCATTCCTTTACCAACTTACATTATTTTATTACAATTACAAACATCAAACTTATTCTTATATCTTATAACATTAGTATTTACAATAACATAACTCTGATCTATAAATTATATCAATATTTTAAATCTACCTCTTTTATTTGTGTAATTAAATCACTTTGATAAAGAAATATGTACCACTTGTTGAGAATACATTATAATCCATAAGATCCTTGTAGAAACCCCGTACCAAATCTTCTAGACCAAAAGCGTACCTTGACATTTACATTTAGAGGTCTTCAAGAATTTTTTTGAAAATTGATAAATTTTCTCTCTGTTCAACTTAGCTTTAACCACAGTTGAAAACAGGATTACATTGGGAGTTCAATCTAAATTCTACATAAACTAAGATATATCATTTTTTGAAAATTAATATAGTCATTGCAATGAAAAAATTTTAGTAAAAAAAAGGACTTAAGGAGCTTTTTATGTTACTTAATAGATTATAGTACCAATATTGAGAAACTAAAAATATTACAATTTTCCAATTTTTTTGGCTTTTTCAGGTAAATATTCTGGTATGTATATTAACCATGGGGAATGAAATCTAGCAAAATTTTGAAATATATCAAATTTTAAACCTTTATTTAAACTTTATGAATTAATTTGAAGCTGGTTTAAATTTCACTAAAAGAATTTAGAACTAAATTAAAAAATAAAGATGTTTGTCTCATGAAGTAAAAAAAGTAGATAAGTTTGAAATCTTAATATAGTTTTTGTTCAATTTCTCAACTTGTTTCAAAAATATACATATTTTATTGGTTTTATGTCTTATGTGTAGTTTAAAGAATTATTCTGTACAATAATTTGTAACAAATCAAAATTCTATTTAATGGCTAACTTTTACATTCTAGTGCATCTTCTGTCACAAATTTCAGTATTTATTAAAAACAACAAACAAAGATTTATCTTGTTTGGATTTAGGCATACAAATAAAAATACACCAGAGTTACCCATTTTTTTGGAAGTGAAAAATAAGTACTTCAAACCAACAAGGTGAACTCTATTTTTTGGCTTAAAAGTAGATTTCACCTCCAGTTTTTTTCCGCCTCATTTTAAAGTCTTTTTACATCTCCACATTCAATTTTATGCCTTTTTATCCCTTCCTATTTTCTTCCCAAATCTCTTGTTCAGATAACCATCCTAACACACTAACTGAACTCTTCAGCTTTCCCAGAGTAATTTTCAGTACTCCTGGCCTTTCCCCTCTACTCCAATTTTACTTTTCACCTCATCTTACCCCTCTCCCTTTCATATTTATCTATCCTTACCCCTTTCCAACATTTCCTCACTCCACCCCGCATCTTTTGCCTCAAATCTCAATTCTCAAAATTTCTTGCCCCCCTTCACCCCAACACACCCTTTTGACAATACCCCAAAATTTTTGCTTCCAACTCCACTATTCTTGCTCCCAAACCCAACCATTTCCCTTCCACTTCATCTCAACCTTTTTTCTATTCACCCCACCCCTTTTGCTTCCTATGTCACTCTTTATTGTCCCTATAGATGAATAGGGGTTGTGAAGGAGAGAAAATAAAGTGATTAGGAGTATTAAGAAGTGGGGAAGGGTGAAGAAGGGAGTAAAAGAGGTGAAAAGTGGAGAAAACAAGTTAGGTGAGGTGAGGTGCAAGGAAGAGGGTTGAAGAAGGGGGAACAAGGGGTGTTGAGGGAAAGATTAAAGCAGAGAGTAGCGCTAAAATTAAAAATGAGAGAAAAATTGAGAGGGGAAAAAAATGAGAAGCACAAGAGAGGGGATGAAATTAGTAGAAAGAAGAATTTTAAAAGAATGTAAATAATATAAAGATATAATAATTATAGGGCATTGAAAGTGACACATAATGAAAACAAAAATATACTTATAAATCTTGTGCACCTCATTTTAGCTATATGTTTTATTCTCATAAAAATTTAAGCCTTATTTTTCTTGCTATAATGAAGATAAAAGTAAAGTTGTTTTTTGAAAAAATAGAACCCATATATTTTTTTTACTTCTAAAAGTATGGCATAAACATTTTTTTAAAAAATTATGCAGTTAACTAAATTTTTTCTAACTTCAACTTTAAGAGTGATGTAACCTCCACAAATCTTTTAAAGCTTGAAGAATATACAAAAGTATATATTCATACAATGAGAAGAAATATATAGTCCTAGAAACCTTTATTGATAAACATTTGATGAAATTATAAGTTTAATATTTTTTTCTTGAATAACTTTTTATAGTATTGGATGATTCCTCTATCAATTGATAGGTAAAAAAATCCTATAAACACATTTAAAATAAACCTTTAGTTGAATTTATATAAGAATTTTGTTATTTTAAAAAATAAAGAAAGTAGATTATTATTCACAATCATATGAATGCACCCAATTATTTTGGTAGTGGGTTTCACTTATCCAAATATTCCAGCAAAAATTCCTGTAATATACGCCACAATATAATGTTTATAATGATCACTGGTCTTTTAATAAATGTTCAAGTTTCCTTCAAAGTGTTTTCAAAGTAATTTTACTGTTTCTTCATAATATTTACATCACTCTCTCAATGTATGCTAAACTGGATATTAATTCAGCTTCAAGGTTGCAAACTTTCTGGAAATTCCACACCCCCATATTTCATGGTGATTCATGCAATGAATGCCAAAGAAGAAGCTACTATATGACAAAGGAACCTGGACATGCAAACAGTGAAAACACTCTTTTTGGTATGCTTAGTTTAGATGCTTTCTATATTAAAGGGGGTAGATATAAATATTTAATTATAGCCAGACTTTATTTATCTAGTTAGGTAGAGGCATCCCCTCTTATTGATTTGAATTCCTGGAATGTGAAATATTTTTTTATGAAAAATTGGGTATATAGATATGGAGTGATGAATTTCGTAACAGTTGATGGAGGTCCTGAATTTGGGACAGAGTTTGGAGAGGCTATATCAAAATTTTCATCAAAGGTTAGGGTAGAAACCCTATATTATCCTGAAGCTGAAAGAATTTTATAAAAAGGGCATCAAGTTATAAAGGATGCTTTAGTTAAAATGTGTGGAGCAAGTGCTGAAAAATGGAGGGACTATTTACCATTAGTTTTATTTTCTGACAGAATCATTTCCAAAAGGACAACTAAATATTAACAATAAAAACTGTTTTTATGTCAGAAAGAAGTTTTAACAGTTGATCTAGAGGGTGAATAATATCTTGGAGTAGACTGGGATATGGGCAATACTACTAAATAATTACTATGTGCAAGAATGGTTCAATTGGAAAATAAAGAAAAGACTCAAAAGAAGGCATTTTCAAGAATGATGAACATTCAAAATAATTCAGTCAGATATTGGGATTAGATGTTTTCTTATAGATTAAGGAAACCTCTGAAAACTGGAGATATGGTCTTGGGGTAAATTAGGAGTTTGGAGTGTCAGTAGGGGAGAATTTTTTCTGATAGGTGGAATGGGCCATAAAGAGTCAGAGATCAAGTATCTGGTGTTTCATTTGTGTTAGAAGAGTTAGATGGAGTTGTTTTAAAGAAGAGTGTAGCTTCTGAACAGGTCAAGAGGTTTTATCCTTGGGACACTAGGTGTGCCAAATTCTAACTTCAAAATAAGGATAAAATTTCAGCTATTGTTTTATGAAGATTTCCTTCAAAATGTGGATAAACTACTCTACTATCACTTAAAAAAGTTTTACTCCACAAAAGAGTATAGACTAAAAATTATCATTTAAATTAACAATCATTTAAAATTTGAATGTTGAAAAAGTTTAAGGTAAAAAATTGTGTTGAAATGTATTTATTTTGGTAGAAGTGTTCATTGGGGAACCTTAAAAATTCAATATATGCAAGTTTGGGGTAATTAATGGGCTAGCGTCTCTAAACACAATTATTGCAAAATAATCATTAACTAAGCTTCCCTGTTTATAGTTTAATCCTGGCTTTGTTTTTTTTATATAGTTAGTCCTCTAACACTATGAAATTGATCATTACAAAATTACTACAATTACATTCATTTGAAGCTGGATTCATGAATTTTTATGTTTTATTTTTGATTTTAGAAATTTATAATGCTTGAATGTTATATCTTAGAATTTTACTTTTAAATTTTATTATTAATTAATTTTTCAGGGATAATGACCACTGGTGGTCTCAAATCATTTTTAAAAATTTGATGGAGCACACTCAGTGATCATTTCTATTTTTGTTTATTAAATATTTCAAAAAATTTCAAAGAATATTTATTTCAATTTTCAAATTCTTTCTTGCGTATCCCAAATCAAGGTGCACTTTGATGTTAGTATTATTTCAGAGGCTCAGCTCATCAAATGGCTTGGGAACATCTTTTAAAATAATTCTATTTAATTTTAATTTTCAAATTTATAATTATATATTTAAATAAAAAAATTGTAGTATGTTTTAAGAATTTTTATATATATTAATTTTTTAGTTTCTTTAAAATTTCTAGCAGGAGGCTTAAGAGTTAAGTAAAATTAATGGTTTTAGGAGAAGCTATAGTGAATATTTCAATTTCTAAAAATTGAAAACATTTTTTATAGTCAAGCCAAGTTACAATTTTTAAGTGAAATTTTTAAACTTTCCCTCTTCAAAATACTTCTACACAATCTTTTGGCAGATGATCTTTGTAATGGATGGGCCTAGTTAAATTTGAAAATAGAATAAAGTTGATGAGAAACCTCATTTGATTTTACCATAGATGAAGTGTGTTGCGGATCAGGAATAAAATAATCATATAGAGAATAATTTGTTCCAAAATAATCTAGATCAGGTCATCAATAAAAGTAAATATATATAAATAAAGAGGAATAAAAATTTTAATTACTTACTAGAGTCAACTGCTTCAAGCTCAAGATTTAAAGGCAGGCTCAGTAGAATTTTTTCTTCAATAAGGGAAGAGTAGGAATTTTTAGTTTTGTGATAAGAAGGTGGTTTTAGAAAAGTTAGGAAGTCCCTTGATGGAGCAGGGATAGGTGATCCATTAACTGTTGCAATATTTCTTTTTTTACAGAATATTGATGGAGGACTGGGAGATCTGGGTCTCTTTGAAGAAGAAAAGAAGAAGGAAAAAGGGGGCTGCTAAATTTAAATTGAGGAGGAATAGTCTCTGTCATAGGAGGTTGAGAGAAAAAAGAAGGAGAAACATCCAGAACAGGTTTAGGTGGATTCAAAATTTGTTTTTGGAGATGAAGGAGCTTTAGGGATGACAGAAGAGAGTCTTGATTGGAGAGATGGAGCAGCATGAAGAACAGATGGAGGTGGACATAGAGACTCAGAGTCAGAAGGAATATTAAAAAAGGCTGATGGTGTGAAAAGAGTAGGAATTTTAGAGAGGGTATGATTTAAAAGATGGTGAAGAAGGTTTGAAATGGGAGGCAAAGCTGGTAGCAGAAAGAGGGAGTGAGCCAAATTTGAGGCCAGAGAAATTTTTCTTTTTTTCAAAGCAGTTGGAACAGGCCCTGTTGTAGGTTTATCTTTTCTGGTTATAAGTGTAGGTGTACTCTTGAGGGGTAATTGAACAGTAATTACAGGCTTGGTCTCTAGAGGCAGTGAAGTTGGAAGGAGTCATCTTGAAAACATGATAATTAGAGTGGGAAAGATAACCTGGATAGGAGAATATGAAATGGAGAAAATTGATGGTGGCAATAATGGGCTCAAGTACAGTAGTAGGAAGTTGGAATCAATTGAATGTTTGGCTCCACTATGACCTAAAGCTGAAATAAGCTGAATTCATGGGTCCTTCATGCTCTTAGACTGGAAAAATGTCAATCATTGGTCCCCTATGACCTTAAACTGGAAAATTACTTTCTCTTTGGTCCACCAAGACTTTAAAATGGAAATTCAATTATTATATGGCTAATTTATGTGTATTTTATAGAAGGGTAATTCACCAAGACTATAAACTGAAAATTGATTAAAATTTTGGTTTCTCAAGGTTTTAGGAGAGAATTTCAATCTATAAGGATATTCAATTCAGTCATTTTAATTTATCACTGGTTCATCAGTACTCAAACTGGTACTCACTCATTTGGACAGCTCAGTCATTGTTAGAAGCAGTGCAACTGATTTTATGGAATGAAGATTTGATTAAATGGATTTTTTTTGGATTAAAGAAAGATGAAGATTTTAAAAGATTATTGGTGGAGATTGTTAAAAGCTGAAAGTAAAGGTGCTAAAAAAGTCTGGTAAAATTATGGATCCTGATAAAATTAAGAGTGATTTTAATGGGTTGTAAATTTATATGAACTTTATGATGCTGAATAATTGAAGATGGATAGGAGTTAGAGTTCAGTGTGTCCCTTTGGTAGACTATTTAGGTGGAAGCTTGAAGGACCTTATGGAAAGAATGGAATCAGAGTATTAAGCTCAGGGGGAAGCATAATGGGAATGGAATCAAGAGTATTTGACTTATTAGGAAGGCCCTCTCTCTAATGCTGTTAAAGGAAATTAAGAGACTGGTATATGGGAGTCTGAAGGGATTTAAACCTTTCTCTAAGAAGTGAAATCATCATAAGACAAATATGATTTATAAATTTTTATTATAAATATGAAAATTTAAAGACAATTAAAAGAGCTAAATCAACCAGGCAACAGTCATTTATTAGCACCAAAATTATTAAAGTATTAAATTTTTAAGAAGAGAAGACAATCAAAAAAAATAATCACTATGGAATATTTCAACATCATTATAAATCCTTGTATTAAAATTCTTCTTTTCATTTTATCTTTAGTATTATTAGCAGGTTTTTCCTGAAAATAAGTTAAAAATTTACACTTCATATCATCACAAAAATCAAGAAGCAGATATCTTTATAATTATTGATATTGGTTAATTTAAGCATTCTGCACCTGGCCAACATTTTTGAAAGACTCTAACAGTTTCCCTGCTGTAAGCAGAATCCAAGGAAGTTGAATAAATAGAAGAATACCCTGTCTCTTTAAGTATATAAAGATTTCACAATTAAATAAGCTATATCCTATACTTATTAAGTGATGAAAAATAAAATATTTCTTCTTAATGGTTTAGAGATTTAGAATCAGTGTTTTTAATAATGAGGGTAAGAAACCCAATATTTAAGCTGTATTTAGAAAATTTACTTAAATTATTGAATAATTTATTTTTATGAAGGCTTTATTTTTATATGACGTAGTTGTTATATTCAGACCCCTGGTGATTATACCTTTAAAATAGTACCCTATAACTTAATATATGTGATGATGAGTGAAATTAATAAATTCTATATAAAAGTGTTATATTTATAAGGGTATTACAATTTTATAACTTTTTATGTAAAATAATCATGATTTTTGATAATATGAATTGTTGTGGTTAATGATTAAGTTGTTACATTTCTGTTCCCCCCATCTTTTTTGAGTCTGCAGGCTTTATATGCATATTATGTCATGTGCCCTATTTTCCCTAACCAGAGAATTTCAAAGCTTTTCCAGAGCTTGTTTGGAGATCACTGGAGCTTCTTTGGAGCTCTTCTGGAGAATTCGTGAGCACTTAAGTACTTCTGGACTCAATATGAACCTTAAAGTACTAATTAAAAACTATAAAATTATAGATGATAGAGCTACTTCTCTTTATAATCTATTTTAATTTTTATAGTCTGCGCAGCCCTATTCACCTAGTAAAAAATTATCAAATTTAGGAAAATTATGAAAAATCAAAAATAACCAAAAATACTTTATAAAATTATTAAAAAACAGTAGAAATATAGTTAAAATTTCCAAAAAATTTTTAAAGGTTCTTGAGACTCATTACTTTAATTCACATGCAACTTTAGACTTATACTTGTATTTCCTGACTGTTAATTATTTGTTTAATCTTGACTCTTAGAATTATCCTTTTTAAACCCTTTTATATACTCATTTTCTTAAACATAAACATTTTAAAATTTGATTAGCATTTTTCAATTTCAATAATCATCTCTTAAAAAAATCCTCTATTAATAAACAGTAGTGCCCTACTAATCATTAGACTACCACATTCTCCCTCCAATGTATAATGTCCCCATTCTTTAAATTTTCATAATTGATTGAACATATATTCATCCTCTCTTCATCCTCTTCAACCAAATACCTTAGATATTCCTGAATATTTTCACTTATTTTTAATTCAATATCATCATCAATATGACATCAAATTACCTTTCTATCCAATGTGAGCTTTGCGCCAAATACCAGCTTCCTTGTTTGATTTCTAAACCTGGTCTTCCTGATGGAACTGCCTGTGATATTTTCAGGCTTAAGAAAATTAAGTTCAATCATGCAATTGTACCTTCCAGAACTAATGTCTTAATGGACCAGCTGCCCTTCCTGTACAACTATTTTTAAAAATGGATTATAAAAAATTTGAAACTTCTTTTGAAATATAAAGGATAAAACAGCTTCTTCATCTAAAAATTCTAATCCTGAGCTTCCTCCTCCCTCTCAAGATTCTAGTTCTATTATGCCAGTTTCTCCATAAAGTTTTGCTGAATCATTATTTCCTAGCTCAAAAATTTAGTTTTTTAATTTTAATTTAATAATCCTCCTACAAATTCCAAATACAGCTACTATCTCTTCTGATTTCTAAGCTATTTAAATCACCAATAAAAATGATGTTGGCCTGGTGCATAATGACTACATTAATCATTATCAAAATTTAAATATATATCTATTTCTTGATTTTTGTGATGACATGATGTGTAAATTTTAAACTTATTTTCAAGAAACTCCCACTAATAATTCTGAATATTTAATGAAGAGAAGAATTTTAATGCAAAGCTTTGATAAACCTATTGAAAGATTCCAAAGAAATTATTTATTTTGATTTTCTTCTCTTCTTTTAAATTTTAATTCATTAATTTGTTTTGGTGCTGATAACTGTTATTTTCCAGTTGATTTTAATTCTTTTTAAATGTCATATAATTGTCATAATTTGAACTAAAATTTTTAATAAACTGTAATTGCCTTGTGATAATTCCACTACTGAGGGAAAGGTTTGAATCCCTTGAGACTCTCCTCTACCAGTCTCTATTTTTTTCACAGCATGAGAGAGAAAGGCCTCCCTAATGAGCTGAATAATTTTGATTCCATTCCCATTGGGCTTATCCCTGAACCCAATACTATGATTAAATTCTTGCCATAAGGTCATCCAAGATTCACCTAAAATAGTCTTCCAATGAAACCCACTAATTTCAAATTGTATCCTTCAATGATTCAGAATTACAACATTCAAATAAATTTCCAACCCTTTAAAATCAATCCTAAATTATATCATAAATAATTATTTTCCAGAAATTATTGACACCTATATTTTTAAATTTTAAAAATCACCATCAATAAACTTAAAAATCTCACTCTTTATTTAATCATAAATAACTCCATTTAAGAACATCTACATTGCCTAAAGTTAGTTGCACTATTTTTATTAATGACTGAGCTGTCCAAATGAGTGAGTACCAGTTTGAGTACTGATGAACCACTAATAAACTAAAAATAATTGAATAGAATATCCCACTTGATTAATATTCCCTCCTAAAACCCTTGAAATCCAAACTTTTAATTGATTGCTAGTTTATAGTCTTGGAAGACCAAAGTGAAAATAATTTTCTATTTTAAGGTCATAAGGGACCAATGATTGACATTTTGATGTTTTTTTCTAGTTAAATATCATAGAGGAAAAATTCCTTATAGTTTATTTCCTGTTTTAGGTTGTAATGGACCATCAATTGTGTTTATTCAAACTGCCTACTACTGTCTTTGAGCCCATTTATACCATATTTTTCTCCATTCCCTATCCAGGTTATCCTTTCCATCCTAATTATCAGATTTTCAAGAGGACTCTTTTCAAATTCACTGCTTCCAGTGACCAAGCCTGTGATTACTGTTCATTTACCCATCAGGAGTGCAGATACACTTATAACCAGAAAAGATACACCAACAACAGGGCCTGTTTCAACTTTTTTGAAAAGAAGAGAAGATGCTATGGCTTAAATATAGCTCATTCCCCATTCCTGGTACCAGCTTTACCTCCCATTTCAAACCTTCTACTCCTTCTCCAAAATCATCCACCACTAAATTTTCTACTTCTTTCACACCATCAGTCTTTTTAGTTATTCCTTCTGACTCTGAGTCACTGGGTCTACCTCTTTCTTCTTTTTATGCTGCTACTTCTCTCCATTCAAAATTCTTTTCTGTCATCCCTAAAACTCTCACTGCTCAAAAAGAAGTGTTCAATCCACATAAATCAGTTCTAGATTTTCCCCCTTCTCCTTATTGTTTCAATACACCTCATACAACAGAGCCTATCCCTCCTCTACCTAAATTTAGCAGCCCTCATTGTCTTTTTTATTTTTCAAAAAGACTTGAATCTCTCAGTCCTCCAATAGTTTTCCATAAGAAAATAAATATTCTCTCAGTTAATGGCTCCCCAATCCCTGCTCCTTCCAGAGATATCCTGACTTTCCTAAAACCTCCTTCATATCACAACATTAAAAAGCCTCACTTTTTTCTTCTTGAAGAAAAAATTCTTCCATTCATGCCTTTAAGTCTTGAGATTGACACAATGGAATCTAGTAAGCAATTAATATTTTCATTCTTATTTGAAATTTATCTCTTGATTTTTATTGATGGCCTGATCTAGACTCTTCTGGATCCCATTATTCTCCTTCACCTTATTTTATCCCTGATCCAGAACTCCTTTCAGCTATGGTAAAATGTAAAGAGGTCTCTCAACAATTATCTACTATTTTCAATGTTAACTTCACCCATTACAAATATTACCTGACAAAAGATTGTGCAGAAGTATTCTCAAGAGAGAAATTTTTTAAATGTCACTTTATAATGGCCACTTAATTGACCATGAACAACATCCTCAATTTGAAGAGATTGAAATATTTAAAGAGCCTCTCCTGAAACATTTACTGTACCATCTTCATAAAAAGAGAAACATCCTTAATTCTTCATGCTCCTGCTAGAAATTTTAAAGAAAATAAAAAAACTATATATATAAAATCCTAAAGTAATTTTCTGCTTTCTTTCTTTTTATTTTTTTTATTATTTATTTAATAATTATAATTATTATTTCATTTTTTTATATATAAAATTGTAAACAAAAAAATTTTAGATAGAAAATATATAATTATTAATTGGCAAATTAAAGTTAAATAAAATTATTTTTAAAAATTTTCTGAAATTTTGAAATTAAAACTAAATATATAAAATATGCCTCCAGCCATTTGATGAGCCATACCCATGACATAATACCCACATCAAAGTGCACCTTTATGTGGGATACACAATAAGAGAAATTGAAAATAAAGATAAATTACTTCTGAATAAGTTGAAAGTAATAATAAAAAAAATGAAAATGATCACTGGGTGGGCTCCCTTTAATATGTAAAAATTATTGGAGACCAACAGTAATTATTATCTCTGAACAGATTAATTTTAATAAATTTAAAATGAAAATAGAGTAAAGCTCTAACATAAAAAAATTAAAAAATTAAAAAAATCCTTGAATCTGGATTTGAATTAGTGTAGTTGATTGATGTTGTGTTGATCCAGTTCATAGTTTTAGTGGACTTCGTATATAACAAAAACAAATCCAGAATTCAACCAGAAACAAGAAAACTATGGTAACAAACATTGTGGGATAATTGTTTATAGAGTATCCAGCCCATCAATTACCCCCAAACTTTCCAATATTAAATTTAGAAGGCTCTCTGTGAACACTTCTACCAAAACTATTACATTCAAACTAAACTTTTCACCATAAAATTTAAGACATTCTAATTAATAATCATTAAATTTAATGAAATTTTATAGTTTATACTATTTTGCAAAGTATATCTTCTTTCAACAATAGTAAAGTATTTTATCCTCATTTCAGAAGAATCTTCATAAAGAATGGTAGGTAGTTTATCCTCAATTTGGAGTTAAACTTTGGCACACCCAGAACCCCTATTATAGAACTTCTTGACCTGAACAGCAGCTACCCTCTTCTTCAATATAACTCCATCAACCTCTTCTAAAAAATGAGCCACCAGATACTTGTTATCTAACTCTGTATTTTCCATTCCACCTATCTTCAAACATTCTTCTGCACTGACTTTCCAGACTCCTATTATACACTAAGACCATATCTCCAATTTTCAAAAGTTTCATTAACCTATGATTCAACCTCTCATCCCAATATCTAACTGACTGATTTCTAATATTCATCATTTTTGAATATGTCTTTTCTAATGTTTCTTCTTTCTTTTCTAACTGAACCATTCTTGCACATAATAATTCTTTAGTAGTTTTTAACGTGTCCCAATTTACTCCAAGATAAGATTCATACTCTATATCAACTGGTAAAACAGCTTTCTTTCCAAAAACTAGTTTGTATGGTGAATATCCAGCTGTCCTTTTGGCGGTGACTCTTTCAGCAAATAAAACTAATGGTAAATAGTGCCTCCCCTCTTCAGCACTTGCTCCACACATTTTAACTAAAGAATCCTTTTTAACTTAATTCTCTCTTTCTACCATTACTTCAGCTTCAGGATAATATGGGGATTCTACCCTAAACTTTCATGCAACTTTTGATATAGCCTCTCTAAACTCTGTCCCAAATTCAGGACCTTCATCAACTATTACAAACTTCATCACTCCATCACTATACACCCTAATTTTCATTAGAAAATCTGCCACATTCCTGGAATTAAAATAAATAAGAGGCATTGCCTCTACCCAGCTAGATAAATAATTTATGGCTACATTCAAATATTAATATCCTCCCTCTTTTATATGAATAGCATCTAAACTAACCCTACCAAAAAGAGTATTTTCACTGGTTGCATGTCCCAGTTCCTTTGGACTAAAATAACTTCTCCTTTAACATTCTTCACATGCCTGAACCCATTTTATAACAGTCAGCTTCATACCAGTCCACCAGAATCTATCAGAAATTTTTCTATTAGTTTCACCAGCTCTTCTATGCCCAAGATATTCATGCAGTGACTTCATAACTAATTCTTGCCCTTTCTTTTTATTAATAAGAACTTGAGGATTAGGATACCTCCTCATCATTATTCTTCCTCCAGAGAGATAAGATGCTGTTGAACTCCTTTTGATAGCCACCTATTTAACATTATCACTTTTTTCTGTTCCTTATCATTTTAATAAGTATCTAACCATTTTATAATAAAATTATTTCTGTACCCAGACATCATCTTGAGAATCCATCAATATTATATCTACAGGCACTTCCTGATTTCTTAGATCACCTGCACATGAATGGGCCAACAATTACAATCCTAGACTTTGCATATTTATTTTTAAATAATTGGAGTTTTCCATTTTTAAACCTTCCAACCTTTTAATAAACAAATTTTCTTCTTCTTCCTTTTTAACTTTTTCATTATCATCATCATCATGTTCATCATAACCTCCTTTTTACTAAAAATTTATAGACACCTAACCTCTCTTTCACCAAATTTTCTAAAACACCAACATATACACCATTCACCAATTTTCTTCTATCCCACACAATTTCACCATCCTCATCCATATAAACAACATCTCTAAACCTCTTGTTTTACATAATTTTTCTACACCATCATCAAACTCCCAAAGAAAAAAGTTTATCATGTTTTTATTATTTTCAAGTTTATCCTCATTGTGGAGGTAATTGTCCTCTTCATTATCTACACATATTAATCCTTCCAGTTCAACCTCATGGGGTAGGTAAGAAAATTCTTCAGCACCATTTTTACTGGCCTTAATTGTAGGTATATCTTCATCAAATTCCTCTGAGTCAGAATCCTCTTCAGTAGGTAGTCTTCTTGATAAGCTATCTGGAATAGTAAATGTCTTTCCAGGTTTGTGAACTAAATAAAAAAAGAAACATTGATTAAAAGCTACCCATCTAGTCGTGGGAATATTTGGTAAATTAGGGGAATTTATTATTTGAATTAAAGATTTAGCATTGACTTGTATTGTGAGGTGTTGTCCCCATAACATATTGTGAAGTTTCTTTAAAATTTTTCCACACCAAAAAGTTCCAATTTAGGTTGAGAATATCTTGATTCCACCTCTTTAAACACTACAGATCTATACCTGACTTGTCCTATATAACAATATTTATCCATTTGAGACAGAACCTCCCCAGCAGCAATCTGACTTGAATCCACTGCTAAATAAATCTGGCCTGAATCTTTAACATAATCTAACTTTTGCGGGAAAATATCTTCTTTAAATACCTTCTTCAACCTTAAAAAATCCTCTTCAAAGTCAGAATCCTTCCTAGAGAACTATCTCAAAGGAGTAGCCAAAGATTAAAATTCTTTGATAATCATTATGACATAAACACACATGCCTGAAAACCCTCTGAATTCAGTTTTACTCGTAGGTTCTGGCCAGGACTGAATTTTATTTACCTTCAACTTTGACATAATCCTACCCTCTCTACATATCACATTACTTAAGTTCTCCAATTCTGGCACACAAAAAGAAGAGGTAGAACCAGAAATAGTTAAACCAGCCTCTTCAATCCTAAACAAAATCCTCTCTAAAACAACAGAATTTTCCCAGATAAATATTTGTAAACCTGGATTCTCCTTAAATACTTCATTACCATAATCTTTTAAGGGTCTTTTTATTCCACCATCATCAATAAATATACAAGCATATTGTGGAATTTTGTATTGTAAAGTCCAAGCCATCTGAGGTTGATTAACCGCAACTGAATTTGTTGCTCCTTGAGGTAACCTTGTTAGCTGTAATGATCAAATTGGTGTATCAAAAGTCGTCAGATGCCTAGAGTCTGGATGCAACTCTCTTTTTTCATATCCCCCATTATATCACTTAAACTTCAACACACTCTCTTGGAAAAAATTTTTACAAACTCCTCAGCACTAGGTGCTATTCCTGTATCTTTTATTGTAACCTTGTTTAGTTCTCTCAAATTATAAAGTACCCTAAGCTTTTCATCTGGTTTTTTAATACAGAATGCTGGACTTGAATAACTTGCTGATGATTTCTTGTAAATTCCAGTTCTAATTCTTTCTCCGATTACTTCAATATAATCTTCTTTTAAAGCGGGGGTGTGTTCTTTCAACATTGGAGGAGCCCTTTGTTGGTCTATTTGGCATTGTTTTGATTTCTTAAATGGCATTGTTTAATAATTGGGTGTTTTTCTGGAATTATTCGGCAAATATTGGGACTGCAAGGATGTGGGTATTACCATTGGATAGCCCTGGTTTTTCTCTATATTTTATGTCTTGATGACATTTTTGAAAATCTAAGTATTTAAGGGATTATTTCTCATTTTTCATCTTAAAAGATAGCTGTTTAATTTTGTTTTTTGCGTTTTACGGGCAAACATTAAATCTTATGGTTAAGTGCTTAGTACAATTAGAATGGGCTAATTTTTCTCTACATTTCATGTCACAATGTTGTTATAGCCTAATTATGTGTTTTAAAGGCTTTAGTAGTTGTAGTTTATTTTTCTAAGTATTTTGGGTGTTTTTAGAGGTTTTTGGTGGTTTTTTGGCTTCAGGGTGGGTCTCCCAACGTTGAGCTGACCACCCTCCTCAGTGCTAGAAGGCTGGGAAGCGTTTCTAGAGGGGTTTTATGCAATTTGGCACTCAGAAACACCAAATTGGTTGGTGTGCATGGGCTCTTAGATAGTGGTCTGTGTGTATATAGTGAATAAGACAGTTTGGGGAAACCTTAATCATCATACAACCATCCAGAGGTGATATCCTTGTTCCTCACTCAGTTTTCACTGTTTTCTGGCCACAATTGGCTGTGTTCGTTGCAAGGTGAGTTCTTCATTTAACTTGACTTGGCAACTGTTTTTTCTGGTGTAGTCTTGAAAGCTATATCAAGTATTATTGCTGTCTCTGGTGTGGATTTTCAACCTACATCAAATATATTTTTTTTCTCTGGTGTGGAAATTGGTCTACATCTCAGTTCTTTGGTTTGATAGTCTTTCTGGAGACCACTTTCTGGACTGATCAGGCAGTCAAGAATATTGGAAAAGGGCTATAAAAAACAGGAACCAATTTACTGTAGCAGGTTAATCTCACTTATATTTCTCTAAAGGGACATGGGATTTTCTTTTTGGGTTTTCTCCAACTCCCTTGGTCAAGGCCTATAGCTAGTACTATAGGAGTGTCTACATTTATGGCACCCAAAGTGGGGTGAACCTGCTAGTTCTTTGGAATCTCTTTTGTCTTTGGTTTGTCCTTTTGGGTAATTTTGGTCTGGAAGAATGGCTTCTGTTTCATCTATTCCTGTGGGGGGGGGAAGGTCCTCCTGCTGTGATGGTTAGGGGGTGTGTGAGGATTAAAACTTGGGATGGTACCAAGTTTAATGGGAAAGATTTGAAGTGGTTTCTAGAGAAATATGAAACTGCTGCTGGTGTGGATGGTGCTTCTTATCTGGACACGTTGAAGCAGATCATTTTCTTCATTGGTGATAGGGCAGTAGAGAAGGAGGTTATGGCCATGTCTGGCTACAAGAAGAGGGATCGGAAGTTGCTGTGCAGGGAGATGGTGGATAGATGGGGTGTCTAGCTCACTATGGTGGATCTGAACAAGGTTGTCATTGAATGGAAGTCTTATGGTGGTGTTGGTAAATTACTCAGTTACAGGATGGTTTCTGCTGAAATTTGATCCTGTGGTAGAATATTTGGTGGAAGTGGAGGAGCTGGCACATGAAAATGCTTCCAAAGATGTTTTTTGGTCTTCCCTGGCTAGAGATGTCAGGATGGATGTGTTGAAGGAGATTTCAAGGAAGGACTTGATGAAAACTCTTTCCAATGGGACCAGAAGTTGCCTGCCTTGGACAAGGTGAAGGAGGCTGTGGAGGCCCATTTGAAGTTTTTGGCTGTGGACACCTATCAAGAGGGTTGTGTCAAGTATGTCAGCAAAGTCAGTGAGGCTTTGGCTGAAAAGGAGAGTATAGTGAAGAAGAAATAGAAGAATATGGTGGAGGTTCACAAGCAGGAGAGGGACCCAGTGGTGGAGCAGTTGGCTGATCTGACAAAACAGCTACATATTTTTTTCAGGAGGCTAAGAAAGTCAATAGGGCTCCTTCTCATCCTAGAGATTTTGATAGGAGGGTCAGTAGGAGTGATCTTTGGGTCTGCTCTTATTGCAGCAGGAGGGGTACAAGTCCAATGATTTTTGGGCTCTGAACAGAGATGTGTCAGAAGGAAAGGTGGAGTTTGACAGAAGGGGGTTCAAATTTCCTGATGGCTCATTTGTGAGGCCCAGTGAGGGGAAGGCTCCTGTTGATTTTTTCAGGAGAAGAAATGGTCTCAATCAGAGGAGGCCAAGGTCTGAGGAGATCCCTGATCAGGGGAAGTCTACTGCTAAGGCAGATGAATATGTCAAGGGAAAAGGAAAGGAGCTTGATAAATTATCTTTTTCTACTTCTTTTGGTGGGTTGGAGTTGTATTCTTGTGGAGGACATGCAAGTTGTGAATGCTTGGCTGGTGTCTATGATGTTGAAGCTGGAAAGGTGGGAAGACCTAAGAGCAGTTCTCAGGCACAAATAAATCCTAAGGCCTCAAAGGTGGATCCTAAGCTGAGTGCAGCCAGGAGGAATTACAGCAAAGAGGAGCTGTACAAGATGCAGAAGGGGTTAGCTGATATGGGCCCCCCCAGTTTTGGTGCATTGGACATAAATGGTGAGCCAATGCCGATGGATGTTGATTCTGAATCAGAGGAGAATGTCCCTTTGGCTTCATTGCCAAAGCCTGCTGGAGTTAGGGGTGTTGGTGAGGGATCTGGTTTGATTCCTGTTGATTGAAAATCTGTTGATGGTTCTGGTCCTCAGGAGATTTCTAGGACCAAGGTAGTGAAGCCAAGGGCTCACTTTGAGAGGCCAGTAGTTTCTGGCCAATCTAATGTTATGGAATTGGTTCTGGAAAGAATCAATCAGGGTCAGGTTTCCCTTTCTTATGCGGAATTGTACGCTATCAGTCCTGGGTTGGCTGATAGACAAAAAAGTTTTTGACCAGGAGAAGGGTTTCTTCTGGGGAGGTGGAATACATTTGTGATTCTTCTGAGAAGTTTGGTGAGGGGTTGAAAACTCTTTTTTCTGCTCCTCTGGGTTATGTCAATGTCACTCTGAATGGCAGGGAGGCTAGGGCATTGGTGGATTCAGGTTCTCAGATTAACCTGATTTCTTTGTTTGAGGCTACTCATCTGGGCCTCCCCATCAAGACAGGAATTGGCAGAATTTTAAGAGGGATTGGTGGCCATGACACTTAGTTAATTGGGACAGCTGAATTTTTAAAGCTCGATGTTGGTGGAGCCTCCGGAAAGGTTCATTTTTACATTGCCAAAGGTAATGTAAAAGCTGTTTTGGGTGGACCATTCTTGATGGATTTCCAGGAAAGAATTTGTTATCAGTTCAACATGGGAATCAGTTTGGAGTTGACCGGTAAACATGAGAGGAGGCTATCATCTCCTGAAGATTAAGGTTGGGAGACCAGGCCTGGCTTGTCTTCAATGTGCAAGTGCATGGATTGTTGTAGGAGAAGAAAAGAAGTGGGTGCTGCCTCTGGTTTTTTGGAGTGTGGTTCAGGCTCTTGTGAGAGTCTGTATTTTTTATAGTAAAAAGGGCTGATTTCCCTATTGCTACAACCTCTCCCCAAGATGAAGAAATCCCAGGTTGTAGTAGGTCAGCTCCCTTGGAGATATACCAAGTGGATTTTCAACTTACTCTTTTAAATGTTTCTTTTCTCTGCAAGTATTCTTCATGTTTTTTATCAAGTATCTGTTCTCTCTCAAGATTTTCAATTATTTTTAATTAAAGTTCAAAAGGAGAGGATTGGCTATATATCTTCATTGAAAGATATGCAGAAAAGCTGTGGAGTGGTGAGATTGTTGTCTAAAAGTAAGTCCTCCCAATTCTGCAACGATAGGGTTTCTTCTACGCCTTTCAAAAAAATTACCTTGGCCATGTCTGTGAGCATTGAAAACCCCTGGTTTTTTTTGTAGGATGGAAGAAAACTCAAGAAAAGAAGATTAAATGTTCAAGATAACTGAAGAAAAGAAAGAAAAAAATCTGAAGATAATTAAAAAAAGAAGAAAAGAATTATTTTTGTAAAGACCTTCAAGATCAATTTTAGGGCCTCCAGCATGAGGTTAAACTGCACAAATTTTTGAAGAAATAAGATTGTCAAGATCAATTTTTGGGCCTCTGGCATGAGGATAAACTGCATAATTTTAAAAGATGTGATTCAAAAGACAAATCAAGATTTGAAGATGTGGAATATGGAAGTGAGCACAATGATGTGGAATTGCAGAAAAGTTGTGGAGTGGTGAGATTGGGGTCTAAAAGTAAGTCCTCCCAATTGTGCACCATTAGGGTTTCTTCTACACCTTTTAAAAACATTACCTGGGCCACACATGTGAGTGATGGGGGAACCCTTGATTTTTGTTCCAGGTCTGGTGGTGAAGAGGTCCTGAAGATCCCTCAAGTTGGAAGTGGAGCCGCAAAATACAAGTAGGTAGGGCAGAAGATTAGGCCTGTCAATAAGCCTATTCCTGTGGTTTTGAATCCTCCTTTGAAGAGACCTCTGTTGTCAAGAGATCTGTACTTTACTCCTCTGGTGAAGAATCCTCCTGATTTTGTGGAAACTGCTTGGGTGACGGTGGAGATGTTGAAAGTAGTTAAATTTGTTCCTGATGGGTGGTTTTCTGATGAGGAAAAGAAGTTTTTGTTGCACATTATTGTGCTCAGGCAGAAAGAGGTGGCATTTGTTGAAGAGGAATGGGGTGTGTTGAAACACTCTTATTGGGAAACTTACTTGATTCCTGTGGCTTGTCATGAGCCTTGGCAAATCAAAGCTATTCCAATTCCAGCTGCTATTAGGGAAGATTTTCTGGAGATTGTTAGGGAAAGAGTCAGGACAGGATTTTATGAACAATCAACTTCTAGTTACTCAAGTCTGGTTTTCTGTGTTATGAAACAGAATGGGAAGTTGAGGGCGGTGCATGATCTTAGGGACTTGAATAGAGTCACTATAAAGGATGTGGGGATGCCGCCAAGTGCGGAGAACTTTGTGGAGGCTTTTTCTGGAAGGGTGTGTTATGGTTTGGGTGATATTATGGGTGGTTATGATGAAAGGGAACTTCACACTGATTCAAGGCCACTCACAACATTTGAGACTCCTCTGTAAAGATTTCAGCTTACTAGGCTGCCTCAAGGAGCAACTATTTCAGTATCAGTATATCAAGCTCAAATTGCTTGTATTTTAGAGGATGAGGTTCCAACTCATGCTGGTATTTTTGTTTATGACGGTGGAATTAAAGGACCCTCCACTGATTATGAAAATGAGGTGCTGAAGAAGAACCCAGGTATAAGGAGATTTGTTTGTGAATATGCAATTACTCTAGAGAGAGTATTGTTTAGGATTGAAGAGGCTGGTTTTACCATTTCTGGGTCAAATTTTTGTTGTTATGTTCCTGCTCTAGAAATCCTGGGTCATGTTGTATGTAAGAAGGGAAAGATTATGGCAAAGAAGAAAGTTAATAAAATTCAGTCATGGTCAAGGCCCAAAAATACTACTGAATTTTGGGGATTTTTGGAAGTTTTTTTGTTTGTCAGGATTTTTATTAAAGATTTTTTTTGTTGGCTTCACCCTTGAGAAGTTTGAGCAGGAGAGATGCAGAGTAGGAATGGACTGAAGAGTGTGAAGAGGCTTTTCAGAAATTGAAGGTGGTAGGTGATGATATTATTCTTCACAAGTTGGATTATGGAAGGGAATCTGGAAAAATTTATCTGGAGGTGGACTCAAGCTATATTGCTGCTGGTGTTGTTTTGTCTCAGGAAGATAAATCTGGGAAGGTCAGGCCAGTAAGTTATGAGTCTGTAGTTTTTAATGAGGTGGAATCTAGGTATTTTTAGCCAAAGTTGGAATTGTGTGGTGTAGCATAAATTTTGAAGAAGCTACAAACCGTTTTGTGGGGGAAGCATTTTGAGCTGCAGGTGGATGCTAAATCTCTGGTTCAAATTATCAACACACCTAATCTTCCAAATTCTCCAATGACTAGGTGGGTAGCATTTATTCAACATTTTTCTTTTGACCTGGTGCACAAGCCAGGTAAGACTTTCACGATGCCAGATTGATTATCAAGAAGACCACCATTAGATGATTATTCTTATTCTGATCAATTTGATGAGGATGTTCCAGTTGTTAGGGCCAGCGCAAAGCATGCTGAAGATTTTTTTCTCCTCCCCCAAGAGGCTAAAATGGATGATTGTTCTTGCCTCCACCAAGAGGTTAAACTGGATGGCTCTTATCTTGATTCTGTTGATCAGGATGTTTTTGTTGATGAAGATGAGTCTGTTGTATGAGATGTCTCAAAATTGGAAAATTGTGTTTTTGTTGGTGAACTGGATTATTTTAAGATTCAGTGGAAGAAAAAGGTGGTGTCCTGGATGGGCCGGTCATGTTGCTCATGTGTACACTGGAGATTTTGATGACAGGGTTGTACTCTTCGATATTGTTTTGTTGGATTTTTAAGATGAGACCTGCGGTCAGATTGGGTTTTATTTTATTATGGTTTAATATCTGTTAACCTTAGAGTGGCCAGATACTTGTGATGATGATACTTGGGTGGCAAAAAAGGAGAAAAGTCCTGGATTTTTTATGTCAGGAAGCTGGTTGATGAGGAGGAGACATCCAAATCCTCAAGTGGTGGTGACTCAGAAGAAGGGTCAAGAATTGGTTTTGAAGTCTTTGCATTAAGACCTTGGTCATAGAGGCTTTGGGGAGACTTATAGAAGAGTAGCTGACAGATTTTGGTGGCCAGGTATGAAGTTGGCTGTGCAGGGTTGGGTTTAATCTTGTGAAGAATGTCAAAGAAGAAGTCACTTGAAACCTAAAGAGGTTAGCCATGCTATTGGTGAAACATGTGTGTTTGGAAGAGTCAGTTTTGATGCTGTAAATATCAAAGAGGGCAGGTATAAATACTTGATTGTTTCCAGGGATAATTTGTCTGGCTGGGTTGAGGCAGTACCTCTGGTGAATTTGACTGCCAAAAATGTGGCAGAATTTTTGAAGAAGGAATGGGTGTTTAGGTATGGGTTTATGAAGTTGGTTACTGTTGACAGCGGCCCAGAGTTTGGATCCAAATTTAAAGAAGCTGTGGAAACTATTGGCTCTAAAGTCAGAGTGGCTTCACCTTATTATCCTGAAGCCAAAGGCATGTTTGAAAGAGGCCAAAAATTTATCAAGAATGCTTTGGTGCAAATGTGTGGAGATAGTGCTGAAAAATGGAGGCATTATTTACCCTTGGTGTTATTTGCTGATAGAGTCACTGTGAAAAGGACAACTGGCTATTTGCCTTAGGAATTAATTTTTGGGCAGAAAGCTGTTCTACCGGTGGATTTGGAAGCTGAATCTTATCTTGGAATTGATTGGGATGATATATGCTCAACAGAAGATTTTCTCTGTGCCAAGATGCAACAGTTAGAATGTAGAGAGGAATTTCAAGAGAAGGCATAATCTAGAATGATGAAGATAATAAATCAATCAGTCAGATAATGGGACAAGAAGTTGACTCATAGACTCAGGAATCCCTTAAAACTGGGTTGTTTGGTTTTGGTGTATAATAGAAGTTTGGAGAGTCAGTGGGGAAAGATGTTTTCTGACAGATGGAATGGACCTTACAGAGTCATATCTCAGGTATCTGGAGGTTCTTATGTTTTGAAGGAGTTAGATGGCGCAGTCTTAAAGAAGAGAGTGGCTGCTGATCAGATGAAGAGATTTTACCCTAGGGGCACAAAAAATTGAAAAAGATTGACTCCGCAATGAGGATAAACTATGAAACATTCTTTTAATTTAGATTTTGGTGATTCTGTGCATCTGTTTTGTTGGAAACTTTTTGTTAGAAGGTACCCATGGGTGGGGCTTCTAGATTTTGTTTTGGAAAGTGTGGGGGTAACTGATGATCTGGCTGCTCTATCAACTGTTACCCCAGATTGTCTGTTTCCAACCCCTTCTCTTAATTTGGTTGAAACCTAGTATTTGTTTTTCTTCACAAGTTTCTAGTCCTCTATGACTTTAAACTGGAAATACTTTTGGTCTTCAAGTGCCAGAATCTTCATGCTTATTTGATTTGGTTTAATGTTTTGGATTTTGTGTTTTTGTTAGAAGGTACCCAGGGGGGACTTCTAGATTTTATTTTGGCAAGTGTGGGGGTAACTGATGAGCTGGCTGCTCTGTAGAGCAGTTACCCAAAAATGTCTGTTTCAAGTATTTTGTTTGTCCTAGTTGAATCCTAGTTCTGCTTTCTTGTTATTCAGGTTTCAAGTCCACTATGACTTTAAATTGGCTTACTGGCTTGCTACTGGCTTCTTTTTTCTATTTGTCTTGGTGGGGGATCACTGGTGGTCTCCCATCATTTTTATATATTGGAGGGAGCCCACCCAGTGATCGTTTCCTTGGACTGGACTTTCTATGGAGCCAGATTTTTTTCTTTTCTTTAATTTTTGTGTCTATGGTTGTGTTAGATAGTAGCTTTAGATTATTTTATTTTTTCTCTTTTTTCTTTTAATTTTTTATGGGAGTTATTAAGATATAAAGCAGGAAAATTCACAAATTATATTTTATGGTGTCACCACATCAGGGTCACCTGGATGTGGGCAAGCATTGGTTGGAAAAGGCTCATCAATTGGCTGGGCAATTCTATTTTCTTTTTTTTCTTATTATTCTCTCAATCTCTATTTATTTCATCTTTATTTTTTATTTCAATTCATTTAAAAATTATTGAACAGTGTATCCACATCAAGGTGCACTTGGATGTGCATAAGGTATCAGGGGATCAGCTTATCAATTGGCTGGGGGATGCCATTAGTAACTATTATTTGTCTCATCTCATTATTATTATTCATTTTATTTTAATTTTTTTTCAACACTCTTATTTTTTAATAATTTTGTTATCTATGTTCAAGTTTTTTTTAGTATGTTATTAGCTTAAAATAAATAAAGATAAAAATAAAAAAATAGTAAAAAAATAAAAATAAAAATTAATTAAAAATTAAAAAAATTAAAAAATTAAAAAAAATAATAAAATAAAATAAAATAAAATAAATAAATAAAATAAAATAAAATAAAAATAAAAATAATTTTTTTTTATATTTCTGTTAATTATTATTGTTCTCTATATTTAGTGACTTATTAATTTCTTTCTTGTTTATTCTAATGTCTGGAAGAGGAAGCTTCCTGCGGTTGGTCCGGATTATGGTGGTTTTTTTGCTTTTTGTTAGGATTGGAAGAAAAACTGTGTTCTTTGTGGTGTAGGCGGCTGGAAAGAGTATATGGATTGTAATGGTCAGGGACTGGAGTGGAAGGTAATTTTTGGGAAGAAGTGGAAGAAGCGGGGATAGAGTGTTGAAAGGTGTGCTTGATTATTCTAGACATCTTCCAGTGTTCATCAAGAAGCTGTTTTCTCAGATTCTTTTCAAAGTCATTCAAGGGACCGTGGAGGGCAAAGGCCTTAAGCATGTTTGAACACATCATGCTTAGGTGTTGTTTCATGTTGGCATAATCCAGCGTTAAGGTAGTTTATAGAGGTTGCCCAATTCTAATTGTAGTTTTAGGAGGTGGGGTTCCAACTACACAGAGTAATTAGATCACTAATTTTCTCTGTTAAAGAAATTAGATCTATTAATTTGTTACTTACAGATTGGGAGCTCATCAAATTTGTAAGCAGCTGTGATTTGAGCTGTTGAAGAAAGCTGAATGGATGTTGAAGGAGGATCAACCAGATAGAGGTATGGATTCTCATGATAATCCTCCAAATGTTGTTGAGAAGATTAAGGAGAATTAGGGTGTTCCTGTGGCCTGGTTAGAGCAGCAGGGCTTCTGTTGTTGTTGTGGATATTATTATTGATTGACCCAGTTGGGTTGGACGCCGGTGGTGGAGTACCAGGGTTGTTTAAGGAAGGATCAGGAGAAGGTGACCTTGAAGCTAATTGTGATTGCTATATGAAGATCTAGAAGAAAGGGAACTATCAGAGGAAAAATTGGCGTCCAGAGGAGAGGTGTAGTTAGTTCTTCTTGAAGTAACAGGAGATTTTTATTTGGAATCAGTGTTGCATGCTCTGGTGTTTTCAGGTGGTCCTCTGGCAGGTTTTCTAGAGATGTTGGGATTTTTGGGGTTGTCTGAGGAAGAAATTTTATGTGTACACATGGCTCTGGGAGCACTAGAAGGTGGTTGCATAGAGTTGTTGGTGTTTAATGGTGTATTTTGGCTGTTATCTGGCTGAATTTGGGAGTTTTGAGCCTGAGTTTTGCTTTCTGGAAAGGCAGGGGGGCTGCCTGGACGCAGTCTAGAAGCCTGGGAGGTGATTTTGAAGCTAATTTGGCCAAATTTGCTGAGATAAAAGAAGATTCTTGAGAAGATAAAGCAGGTCTTTTAGGGAGTGTTTTGGGAATAGAACGGCATGATCTTCTGGAAGGAGAGGAAGCAGGTCCAAGTTCTGGTGACCTGGTAGGAGATCTGGAAATATATTTGTGTGAAGGTGAAGGCAGAGGTATTGGATAGTTGGGGTCTCTGTCACATCTTTTCTTTTTAGAGTTTCAAGAACCACAGAATCTGTTAAAGAATTTGGCCTGAGGAGTTGGAAGAGTGAAAGTACAAGGCCTGCACATGTGGATGCACTGTTTACAAGCATAGTCCTTTGAAGCAGTGAAACAGGGAAGGTCTGATAGGACTAATTCTGGGGATTCAGCCATGATCTGTGAAGGAAAAATAATGAAGAGAAAAGAGATGAATTAAAATTTTATCAGTGATGTGTAGATAATGAAGAAAGAGTGGAAGTTCAGCAGGTTGGCTGTGGAGCACTGTGCATGGAGGTGGCTCTGCCCTTATATGCAAAATGTGAATAGACCGTCAAGACTTTAAACAGGAAACTGGCAGTCCTCCAAGACTTTAAACTGGCTGTTTATTTAAATATTTCTTTAAGATTTTTATTTTTTTTATTACTACTGCGGATCTGTAGTCTGTCAAGACTTTAAACTGAACACTGTGGATAGTCCCCCATGACTATAAACTGAGGATGGTTGTTGGTTGAGTAATTTAGGACTATAAACTGATAATGTGGAGTTGGTTTGATTCTGGAAGAGGGCATCCAAGGGGGAGTCTCTGAAATTTGTTAAGGCAAGTGTGGGGGTAACTGATGAGCTGGCTTCTCTGTAGAACAGTTACCCCAGAATGTTAGTTTGATTCTTTTGTCTTTAATGTATTGATCTCTGGTTCTGTCTTTTGATTTAGGTTTTGAGTCCCCCAAGACTATAAACTGAGGGTTTTTGAGTCCCCCAAGACTATAAAATGAGTGCTGTTAGTCCCCCAAAACTTAAAACTGAGGATTAGTCCCCCAAGACTTTAAAATGAGGAGTTTTTATTTATTTTTATTTCTAAATCAAGTTTTTTGGGCAAGAAGTAATTACAGAAAAGAATCAAGAGATGGAACAAAATGTTCAGCATTGGCTTTGAACTGGTGAATGAGGCTCTTCCTTTTCTCAAGGTCCTGTGGGTTCCTGGAAGGAGTGGATTCGAAATAATTTAGAATGCGATGCTTCTGTTGAGAAAAATGTTGTTGAAAGTTCTCTTTGATGGTGGGCAATGGATTATGTGGGGGTTCTTCAATGGTTCCCACATTTTCATCATCACTGTCTGGATGGAAATGAACTGGAAATTTGTCAGATTGAATTTCAGTATGAAGAAGTATTGAGCTTACAATCAGAAGGACCAGGGATGGTAGAGCTAGTGTTTGTAGCAGGGTTGGCACTCTTTTTTGAAGGGTGTAATTTGTTGACCAGTCTGGGGATCCGGATGGATGGTCTGTATCTTTTGGTACTGGTGAAAGGTGGATCAGGTTGTGGTGGAGGAGAAGATGTTGAAGAGGACAATGGACCAGGTCTGAAACAAGTCTTCTTCTTAGAGTGACAGGCATCACAGGAGGTTCTGTAGGGATGAGCTGGAGGTGCAATGTTACAGATGAGATTGTTGTCAATGCAGTATTGGCAGGGATCCATGTCAGTAGCAGATTTGGAGAGGAAGCTGAACATGGTGGTTGTGACTAAGGAGAATGTGTACCTTCTCTATTGGAGGGAGGATGTGGTCTTCCAACATTGGTGGAGCCCTTTTTTGGTCTATTTGGCGTTGTTTTGATATGTCTTAAATGCCATTGTTTAATAATTGGGTGTTTTTCTGGAATTCTACATCAAATATTGGGACTGTGAGGATGTGGGTATTACCATTGGATAGCCCCGGTTTTTCTCTATATTTTTTGTCTTGATAACATTTTTCATATTCTAAGTATTTAAGGTATTTTTTCTCATTTTTCATCTTAAAGGATAGCTGTTTAATTTTGTTATTTGCGTTTTACAGGATAACCTTAAGTCTTAGGGTTAAGTGCTTAGTACGAATAGAATGGGCTAATTTTTCTCTATGTTTCATTTTTAACCGTTGTTATAGCCTAATTGTGTGTTTTAAAGTTTTTAGTAGTTGTAGTTTATTTTTCTAAGTATTTTGGGTGTTTTTGGAGGTTTTTGGTGGTTTTCTGGCTTCAGGGTGGTCCGGCTGCCTCAGGCAGGGGACCACCCGCCTCAGTGCTAGAAGGCTGGGAAGCATTTCTAGAAAAGATTTATGCAATTTGGCACTCAGAAAGGCCAAATTCATTGGTGTGCATGGGCTCTTAGATAGTAGTCTGTGTGTATATAGTGAATAAGACAGTTTGGGGCAACCTTAATCATCATACAATAATCCGGAGGTGATATCCTTGTTCCTTTTCACTGTTTTCTGGCCACAATTGGCTGTGTTTTTTGCAAGGTGAGTTCTTCATTTAACTTAACTTGGCAACTGGTTTTCTCTGGTGTAGTCTTGCAAGCTATATCAAGTATTATTGCTGTCTCTGCTGTGTATTTGCAACCTACATCAAATATAATTGCTTTCTCTGTTGTGGACATTGGTCTACATTTCAGTTCTGTTGTTAGTAGTAGTCTTTCTGGAGACTACTTTCTTTACTGATCAGGCAGTCAAGTGTATTGGAAAAGGGCTTTAAACAACAGGAACCAATTTACTGTAGCGGGTAAATCTGAGTTAAATTTTTCTAAAGGGACAGGGGATTTTCTTTCTGGGTTTTATCTAACTCCCTTGTTCAAGGCCTATAGCTAGTACTATACGATTTTCTAAAGCGGGTATTAGAATAGGCTCCTGTTTGCATGTTTTATGCGAAAAATTGCAATCTTGTAGGGCTCCCCATAAGAATGCTTCAACACACCTCTCTCCTCTTCTACAAATGCAATTTTCTTTTCCCATGGTTCATGACAAACAGCTTGAATCTTGTAGGACTCCCTGTAAGAATTCTTCAACACATGTCTCCCCTCTTATACAAATGCAATGGACTTCTCCCTCTTAACCATAAAATCTAACAATAACTTTTTTTCTTAACCTGACAGTCAATCTTCAGTTCCAAAGTTAACAACCTCTAATATCTAGAAAGTTATCCTATAAGATTCAGAAAATTCAGGAGGGTTCTTGACTATGGGACAGCCATATGGATCTCTTGATAAATTTGGTCTTCTAAGATGTGGATTTTATTCAGCTGGAAGAGGTTCATTGATTGTTTAAAATTTATTTTCTACCTTTTTATATTTTTCTGCACCGAAATTAACTTTCACTTGAGACAATTAATCCATTATAGTATTGCCATTATATATTTTGTCATAAAAATTTTCTTAAGCTTCAGAAGCAGAATCAGAAGTAGAGTAAGTTGAAACATAAAATTTATTTTGAATATTTTTATTACAACCCCCATTTCCTCTTTCTGATTTACCATATAATTTTCTAACACTTTTTCCCCTTCAGTTTACACCATAAAATCACCAGTAAATAAAGTTGGCAGTTTAACCTCTTGCTGGAGGAAAGAAATGGAATCATCACAATTTTTTTTTTTGTGATTTAATTATACTAATATTTTTTTGTTGATTTTGATGTGATAATTCCAGTTTATCCTCTTGCTGAAGGCCATAAAATACTTCACCACTAATATGACCATAGTTAACTGAGTTCCCTTTCCAACTTTTATCCAACATAATACATCCCATTTTTTCCTTTGAATCATTTTTAAATTTTATAGAATAGTTTGATATAGATAATAAAAATATTGGAAAATTCATTAGATAATGAAATTCCATTGAAATATGAGCAGAAAATAATAGAAAATTCACTTTAATTATCTCCAAGTGTGCTGACCTATTGCAATCCAGGATCTTTTATTGAGGAAATATTGCAACATTAGAGAAATAAGCACTTAATACCCCAAAAAATGAGGGTATTAATACTTATCTTTATTAATAAATTCACCAGAAGCTGACCTTTTAATTTGTCTCTTCTTGGTGCATGTGAAACACTGATACATAGTGGTAAGACCAGGCCTTGTTTCCCAGCCATCATCTCCTGGAGGTGCGAAACATAAATGAAGCCTTCTCAAAGTATTAACATTAATCTCTAAAATAATTTCCATGCCACTCTGATAACATATCTTAGCTTCAAAGTACATCAAAAAGGGCTGACAATGAATTTTTTAGAGATTCCTTAGCCACATAAAAGTGCACTCTCCAAACAGATCCACCAATACATAACTCCAAATGCTCTGCTGTACCCTTAAGTTCAGTAGCATGCAAACCTATGCCTCTCAAATTACCACCAGTATTAGTTTTATTTGGAAAGCCTAGTATAGGTGCTTGCTCTAAAGAAATAAAATTAATTTGTGACCCAGAATCTACCAGGGCCTTTACTTCTTTGCCATTTAACATCACCATTAAATACCCTAGAGGATCAGAAAACAAGTTTCCACCTCCTCTCCAAGCTTTTCAGAATTTTCACATATAAAATACCTCTCCAACAGATACCCTTCTCCTTGTAAGATGCTTCTTCTGCTTTTCTGCAAGGGCTGGAATAATTTTAAATAATTCTCCTAAAGATGAGAGAATCTGGAGTTGATTCACTCTACACAAAACCCTCTCCATAGCGTTTTCTTGACAAGATACTACTGGAATTTCATATTGAGCTTTAGTTTTAATAACCTTGGCCCTGGGAAGCTCTTGGGAGCCCACATCGCCATCTTCACCCCTCATGATAACATCTTCATCTACCATTACCATAGCTCCATTGCATACAGATTTTAATATTCCAGATCCATTAGCCATATTCAGCTTTTCATTGCAGAAAGTCACTTCTTCTAAAGTTAAAACCTGAGAGAAATGATCCCAAGTATCCAACTCCAAACAAACAATCACCAAATTGTCCATAAAATCTAAATATTCTTCATCATTGAATATAACTTTATCATCTTCAGTAACCACTGATTCCCCAACAAATTCATCTTCCCTAACTTTAGCTTCAGGTTGACTAAAATATTCAGGAGTAGCTGAGTCCAAAATTTCAACACAAGTTTCCTCTTCTACATCTTGAGTCACCAAAGGGTCTACTTCAGAGTTCAAATAAACTATATTATTAGTATCTAGATGTTCCTTAATAACTTTCTTTAGAACCTCTATTCCAGAAATCCTAGTTTCTCCATCTGGGAAAATATTCATCAAATTAGCCTTAATAAGCACCATGAAAGAATATTTATTAACCTTTTTCACCATAGCATCCCAATAAACATACTTTTAATTGTTTTCATGGTATAAAATTTCATAATCCAACAAATGATCCAAAACCACCTGGAACTCAACCATAAACTGATGATACTGAACCAGAGATTTTACACCACCTTTTGATATCAATTTCCTAGCTATATCCTTCAGATCTATCATTAAATAAACCTTTGGCCAAATTTTTTCTATTTCCATCTTCAGCTTCTCCCAATTCTGAGTTTTGTAGTCATCCATAGCAATAACCTCTTCTTCCACCTCTCTGTCGTCCATAAAGAACCTAATCTGCTACACTATATTCAAAGTTAAAGCTCTATCCAACCCAGAAGCAGTTTCATACTTATATAAAAATCACTCTAAATCAACACCAGAAAACTTTGGCCCATCCCAAGATACAATCCTTACTGATACCCTAATAGGTAAACCAGTAGCAAAAACACCAGATCCAATAGCAGAAGACATCCCAAATATATAAGATTAAACTATTAAAAGAATATAAGTGTTTGATAAGTAAGCCTCTTGCCGTCTAAGATAGTTCCAGAACCAAGTAAGATGAATTAATAGCTAGAGAATTTTAAATGAATTTTGGGCGCCACCAATGTAAAAAAACTCTTACTGTTGCCTTTCAGTAAGAAGAATCCAAGGGATTCAGATAAAACAAAGAGAACCCTGTCCATTTAATTAAATAAAGAGTTCACAATTAACTAAGCTAAAAACTATACTTGATATAGAATGACCAATGAACTAATTGATATAAACAGTTTTGAGATGTAGAACAAGTGTTCCTTGCAATGAGGTAAAGAAATAAAGCAGTAGATCTGTATTCAGAAAATTTATTTAAATGATTGAACATTAAGTTTTTATAAAGATTTGATTTTTATTGAAAATAGTTGTTAAAATCAATTCCTGAAGTTGAGACATTTAATATTTTATGCTATGAGTGAATATATGTGATGATGAGTGCAATTAATAAATTTTATATAAAAGTTTTATATTTTTAAGGGTATTACAATTTTATAATTTGTTATGTAAAATAATAATAATTGTTGATAATATGTGTTGTTGTGGTTAATAATTAAGTTGTTAGATTGATGTTGCCCACCATACATTTTCAAGTCTACAGGCTTTATATGCATAGTATGTCATGTGCCCTATTTTCCCTAATCAGAGAATTCTGTAGCTTGTCTGGAGCTTGTTGGGAGATCACCAGAGTTTGTACACAGCTCTTTGGAGGATCCTGGAGCTCCTACAGACTTTTGGACTCAATTAGAACCTTAAAATACTAATAAAAAATCTAGAAAAATTATACATGTTAGAGATACTTCTCCTTTATAATCCATTCTAACTTTTACATTCTTCACATCCCTATTCACCTAGTAAATAAGTATCAAATTTAAGTAAATTATGAAAAATCAAGAATAACCAAAATACTTTATAAAATTATTAAAAAATAGTATAAATATAGTAAGAAATTCCACAAAAGTTCCCAAAGGTTCTTGAGATTCTTGAATTTAATTTCCATGCACTTTTAGTCTTATACTTACATTTCCTATCTGTTATTTATTTTTTTAATCTTGACTTGTAAAATCATCCTTTTAAAAACCTTCTATATACTCTTTTACTTAAATATAACCAATTTAAAGTGAGATTGGAATTTCCAATATCATCAATAATCTCCAAAATCCCTCTTTTAATAAACTTTAGTGCCCTACTAAACTTTAGACTGTGACAATGTCATCTGTATTGGTTATTTCAATGGTTTATGTCAGTGTGTGCTGGTATCTATGTTAGATTTAATAGTAAATATTAATTGTTCTACTACTTATTGATAATTTATTTAGTGATTAAACCTTAAGGGAAGACTTCTAAAATCGTTATTCTAAATATAAACTCACAATACTTGGATTTTTATGCATACTAGTGGTGGAAAATAGGTAAATAAAATATAGTTATAGCTTATATAAAGATAATATCAATTTATAAATGCTTTATAATAAATTTATATATAATAATAATTGTGTTATAGTTTTTATTTGATGTTTAGTAAGTAAGTGGTGTCTAATAACCCATCAAATCCTCCCTTAATTATACCAAAATCCACTGGAGTGCAGAGACCTTCAATCCAGATGATGTCACTGCTATTCCCAGAAATTACAGCATTTTGAGGGCCAATCAACTCTCCATGACGTCCAATTCAAGAAGTTTCAACACCCAGACCTCCAGTAAGGACCCTCCATCACAATTAATGATACCACAGACCCATATCATAAATAGAATAAACAGATCAAAGTGAATACCATAATGAAACAGGTACAATAACTCATCCAAGGGGTATATAATGAGACCCAAATCATATAGAGGACCAAATTAACTGTCCAAGTATCCATACTCACCAAGTTATGATATCCCAACCCATTAATCCATGTAAATCCATCAAAGGAAGCAGATTAAGTTGTCCAAACTTGATATATGCAACTGAAAAAGGTGTATATATGCTTGTGTAGGCATTGTGAGTCCACTTAATATGTCCATTTGACCTAAAATAAGCAGAAAAATAAATCTTATAGGCTATTTAGAGAGTTAAACTTGCATATAAACCTATATATACATACTAGGGGGTATCAAAGTTGGAAATTTGAAATTTTTTAAAAGGTATATCACAACAGAAAAATAAAGCCACAAAATTGACATTAATTATCAGTAAAAAGGAATATTGGGGTACAATATAGCATAATTTAAAAAAATAATCATTTTCGATTTGGTGTACTAAAGAGGTATTTCAAAATGGAAGATTTTTAACTTTGATACCCTCTAATATAACTACATATTTCACTGAATATGAGGTTTATGTATTCATATAAGATTATGTATGTCTATAAATAATCAATATCAATTAAGATAATTATATTATGACTCCATTAACACCTTAATAAGTATTTTTAGGCTATGGATAAGCTATTTAAACTATTATAAGTCATATAATAGTGTAATAATTTTTTATATGTGTATTATAACCATATATATAGGTATTTTAACCTTATTTTTAAGTTATAAACTTAATTTAATTAAGGTTATATTATTTTAAACATAAGAATTAATCAGTTCTGTGAATACCTAGGCTTAAAGTTATGAGAAAATTAGGAGTTGGAAGATATAGTATATTAATGTGGATCAAGTAGGAGAATTAATAAAATTAAAATATAGGACCAACATTTTCAGCCAGGAAATAATGATTCAGAAAATCCAAAGGGTGATACTGAAAATATAGTATTGGGATCTTGAGATGGAGAAGGAAGCTCAGGATTAGGATCTTTAGAGGAATAAGCTGTTTTGGCCTCTATATTACAAAAGAAGGTGGGAATTTTGGATAGTCTCTTTTTAGGATTTTTCAGATCAGGAAGGGCAGCTTTTCCAGTATAGATTATATTTCTTGAAGGAATAATGAGACAGTTACACTTGATTTTCTTAAGCTTGAAAAGATCACAGGCAGTTCTTCCAGGAAGACCAGGGTTGGAAATCAGACAAGGTACCTGGTATTTGGTGCAAAGTTCACATGGCATGGAAAGGTGTTTTGATGAAATGTTGATGATAAAATTTATTTTAAGATAAAGTGAAAAGATTTCAGCACTATTTAGAGTAGATTGTTGAAGAGGAAGAAGAGAAGATGAATAATTGATTGAAAAATATGTGAAATTTAAAATAATGGGACATTCTTCCTTGGAGGGAGGATGTGGAAACCTAAAAATTAGTATGAAACTAAGGATTCTTAAAAGAGGGTTTTTTGGAAATAATTATAGATATTGTAAAATCCAATCTTCTTTAATAATGATTTATCTTGGAAAGAATGGATTTTAAAAATAGCTTAAAATGGGTTATATTAATGAGTCAAGATTTGATAATTAATTAACAGTCAAGAAACGCAAGTATAAGTCTAAAAATGTATGTAAATTAAATTCAGGTGTCTCAATAACCTTTAGGAATTTTTGGGGAGTTTTCTCTATGTTTCTTCTGTTTTCAATAACTTCATAAAATATTTTTGATTATTTTTAATTTTTCATAATTCAATTAACTTTGATGATTTTTACTAGATGAAAAGGGCTGCACACTCTACAAAAATTAGATTTGATTATAAAGAGGAAGTAGCTCTTTCATCTATACCTTTTCTAGATTTTTTAATAAATTTTTTAGGTTATAATTCTGTCTGTAATTTTGTACAAGTTCTGTATGAGCTCCAGTGATCTCTGGACAAGCTCCGGGATGCTCTGGCCAGGAAAAATAAAGCACATGACATACTATGCATATAAAGCCTGTAGAATTGATATTAGAAGAAGGATAAATCTTATATATCAACAACAATCATGCAATATCTCATATTAGCAACCACTATTATTATTCACATAAAAAATTATAAATTGTTATAACCTTATAAATACAACACTTTTACATAACATATTTCAAATTTAACTCAACAACCCATAAATATTAGCTTATAAGTTATCATTTTAAATGTCTCAATATCTGTGACTTTAGTCTAACAACTATTTCCAATAAAAATAAAAGCTTCATCAAACCATAATATTCAATCATTTAAATGACCTTTCTGAATACAGCTTCACTGTTGTTGTCAGTATAGTCTAGTATAAAAGTATGATATAATAATGTTTATTTATGGTCCTACTACTTATTGATAAATGAATTAGTGATTAAACCTCAGGGGAAGACTAATAGAATAGTTATACTCAAATAAAACTCACAATACTTGGATTTTAATGCGTGCTAGTGGTGGAAAATAGATGAATAAAATATAGTTATAGCTTTATATAAAGATAAAATCAATTTATAGTGGCTTTATAATATATTTCTAAGGGTTAATAATTGTATAGTAGTGTTTGTTGGAGTTGTAGTAATTGAATGATGATAAATAACCGTCAAAATCCCTCCTTACTTATACCCAAATCCACTGGAGTGCACAGACCTTCAATCCAGATGATGTCACTGCTATCCCCGGCAATTACAGCACTGTGAGGGCCCATCACCTCCCCATGGCTTCCACTTCAAGCAGTTTCAACACCCAGACCTCCAGTAAGGACCCTCCATCACTATTAATAATAACACTGATCCATACCATAAATAGAAAACCCAGTTAAAAGCGGATACCATAAAGAAACAGGTAAAATAATCAATCAAAAAGAGATTTAATGAAACTAAAAGCATATAAAGGAAAAAAATAAAAATGTACAAGCCCCCAATAACATCCCCAAGCATCCATATTAACCCAGAAACATCCTTCCAACCATAAATCCGTGTATAACCATCCAACGAAGTAATTTTAGTTGACCAAACTGGGTGTATGCGCCTGATATAGGTATCTATGCTTCTGTAGGCGTTGTTAGTCCACTGATTTCGTCCATATGACCTAAAATAAGCAGAAAAATAAAGGTTATAGGCTATTAAGGGGCTAAAACCCACTTATATACCTAAATATACATAATATACTGCATATTTCACTGAATATGAGATTTATGTATACATATAAGCTTATGTATGTCAATAATTACTTCATATCACTTAAGATAAGTATATTATGACTCCATTAACACCTTAATAAATATTATTAGGCCATGGATAAGCTATTTAAACTATTTTAAGTTATATAATAGAATAATAATTATATATATATATAATAAAATAATATATATTATTATTTTAACCTTATTTTTAAGATATAAGCTTAATCTAGTTAAGGTTATCTTATTTTAAGCATAAGAAATACTCAGTCATAAGGATATTTAGGCTGACACTCCCTCACCCCAAAAAAATAATAATAAAAAAATGTTAAGACATTTTAATTAAAACAAAGGAGTGAAATAATAAAAAATAAAAATAAAAAATAATTTTTATAATACATATACTGAATGAACAGTATTATTTAGATTTAAATTTTTTCAATAGATTTTTAAGATCAGAGATTTCATTTACTGGAATCCACTGGTCATATTCACTTGATTTATTTTTAAATCTTAATAGATACTCAACTCCCTTTTCTTTAGTAAGGTGACTCTTTTTAAGTATCTTTTCAATTTCTGCCTTTTCAACTATTTCTTCTGGTTTCTGTTTATGCCTTCCTGATCTTCTTGGAAATAGAGCAGTATCATTAGAATGGTATGGTTTTATAAGAGAAATAGGAAACACTGGATGTTTTCTATCATATGGTGCATATAGAATAACCTCAACAGCATTATTACCAACCATCTTTTTAACTACAAATGGTCCAATGAATGGATCCTTCAATTTAACATTACCATTTAAATTGAAATGTAGTGTGGAAATAAGGACTTCATCACCCTCTTTAAACATTTGTTCCTTATGGGATTTATCCCATCTTTTCTTTTCATACTCAAACGCCTTATTTATACATTCTTGAGCATGTTTTCTGCATAATTCCTGCATCTGAAGAAAAGATTTAGTACCTGGATATATATCCAATCTAGGTAACTTATTAAGAGTTTTAGAAGGGGTATTAGGTACATAACCCAACCATAACTCAAATGGCTTTTTGCCAGTGACAGAATGTACTGTACTATTATATGCAAATTCTAAACCTGGGATAAGGGTTACCCAATCATCTGTGAATTTGTCATTGTCTTTAAAATTAAGACCAAAAGCACAGTATCTTCTTATCATATCTTCCAAGGTCTGTATCATTCTTTCTGCTAGCCCATCAGTTTGTGGATGGTGTGCTGTAGAAAGTTTTAATTGACACCCTGAAACATCCATAAGTGACGTCCAGAACTCAGAAGTAAATTTATGATCTCTGTCAGAAACTATTGCTTTGAAGAATCCTGATGTATTTAACATTTGTGTCCACCATAAAAAAGCTAAGTCCTTTGCAGAAACCTCTTTGTGGGTAGGAATAAATTTACACATCTTTGTAAATCTATCTACAATTACCCAGCAGGAGTTATAACTCTTATGCCCTGCTATTGGCAAACCTGTTACAATGTCCATGTTAATGATTTCCCATGGAGCTTTTGGTTGCTCAATTTGTTGTAATAAACCAGATCTTTTGCCTGTTAATCTTTTAGATTTTTGACAAGAATCACATGTTTCAACATATTTCTGAACATCCTCAGACATGTTAATCCACCAAGCTGTGTTTTTTACTCTGGTTAATGTTTTATGGTAGTCAAAATGACTTGCTTATATATCATCATGACATATACTTAACATTAACTCCTTCATTGAAGGGGGAATTAAAATTACATTACTTAATTTTTTCCTGTAATATATAAAACCATCCTCAATGGAAAATTTTCCTTTCTCTAATGCCTCTTTATACTTAATTGGTAATGTTTTATTAAAACATTCATTGAAGCATTAGATGGATCATTTAATATTGTAGTTAATTTACTCAAGTCAAGATCTGAATTATAATTATCAAGAATTGATTGCATAAACTCATCCTCAAGATCTACAATATAAATGCCATAAATGTTAATAATCTCTGACTCAGGAAAATAAGCAGGATTATCATCATTATTAGGCAGAGGTACTCTAGATAACAGATCTACATTAGAGTGCAAGGTTCCTGCTCTATGTGTAATAGTCATCCGGCCTCTGTATTCTTGTACAGCTAATTGCCATCTAAACATGTGTCTATTAGGAGTTTTCATGTTTAAGAGTGACTTAACTGCACTACAGTCAGTTATTAACTCAAATTTTTGGTCTTCAAGGTAATAATGTAGCTTCTCAAGAGCCCATACTACTGCCAAACATTCAAGTTGAGTAGCACCATATTTCAATTCACCACTTCTCAGAGTACGTGAAATATAGCAGATTACTACTTCTGACATTTTACCTTCAATAAGTTTTTGATACAAAGCAGCACCCAGTCCAATAAAACTTGCATCTGTATATAATACAAAAGGCAATTGGAAATCTGGTAATCCCAAGATAGGAGCTGTCATTAAACATTCTTTTAACTTATAAAAAGCCTATTGTCTTTCATTATTCCAAATGGAAGCTTCTGATTTCTTTATCAGTGTGGTCAATGGTGCAGCAATTAACTGGTAGTTTTTTAATTATTGTCTATAATAACCACACATACCAAGAAAAGATTGTACATACTTTACATTTTGAGGAATGCCATATTCTTTATTGCAGCCACTTTATTTTGGTCTACGCATATTTGTAAGCCAGATACAATATTACCAAGCACTTTTAAATATTCAAACCCAAATTTACATTTTTTCAATGCAAGGGTCATTTTTGTTTCATCCATATTCTGAAATACTTTCCTTAAATGGATTAAGTGTTCATCAAAAGTTTTAGAGAACACTATGATGTCATCAATGTATTTCATTAACCATCCTTCAATTATTTCATTATGGAATGTTATATCCATTAACTTCTGAAATACTGATGGAGAATTTTTTGGTCCAAATGGCATTCTGACATACTTATAAATTCCCATGTGTGTTGTTATCAACAAAAAGTTCTGTGAATTCTTTTCAACAGGAATTTGATGGTACCCTTTATTTCCATCTAAGCAACTTATATACTTAGCACCTTTAAGGGTAGCATGTATAGAGGCAATCCTTGGCAAGGGATAAATATCATCTACTGTAAATGTATTTAATGCTCTATAATCACCGCACAGTCTTGCTTTATCTTGTTCATAAGAAATTAGCACTGGTGATATTACACAATATTTTGGTGTAGTTTCAACCTTCTCAAGAATGTTCATTTTTAATAACATCTTAATATTATCCTCTATGTCTTTCCTCTTCATTTGTGAAGCAGGGTATGGTTTCTTTTTAAGACTAGCAGGAATATTATCCATATCACAGGTTAAACTAATCTTCATTTCATGATCTTTTACAAGGCCAAGTTCATTTGTACCATGTGCAAAAGCCATCGGAAAAGCTTTAATTAATTCCAAAATATTATCTTTCTCAGTTTTACTTATCTGAGTGCCAAATGATGCTTTTGAAATTTCTGTTTCCAGAAGTTCCATCTTATTGGATTCTCTTCCTTTACACGGGGAATTAGTTACTGACTCAATGTGTAAGACTGTGTTAAAAGAATTTATTTTAAATTTCCTTTTACCATTAATGCCAATTGTAAAATTGTTATTAGCAGGGTCTAATTTTACACCAAAATTAGTCAGAATATCCTTTCCAATGATAAAACAGTTACTACAGTTAGTATTATCCATTACTACAAAGTCACAAGTTACCCTTACATAACCATGTTGATGTTTGAAGAAAACAGCAGCTTTGTATTTACCAATGGGGTGTAGCACTGATCCAAAACCTCTCCAATTTTTATTTTGAAGTGGTTCAAGCTTAAACTTATATTCACTATCAATTTTCTGTAATGTATTAGTGTAAACAACAGAACCAGCAGCTCCTGTGTCCAGTACTATATTAACATTTTCACCAGAAATTATAGCTGGAACCATGATAGGTGTCATTCTAAAGTTATCAGCTTGTATATCCTTAATGATTTCAGCATCCTCAAAATTCATTAAAGATTCATTGGAGTCCATATTTAATATTGGATTTTCAAAGATGGACAAATCATCTTCCAACGTACAGACTTCATTTTCATCACTATATGAGATATTGCTGTCATAATCACTTGATTCTTTACTTTTTTCAGTTTCAGTTTCAGATTCACATTGATTTTCAAAAATATTTATGTGTTTCTCACATTTGTGACCTTTGACCCAAGGTTTGTTACACTTATAACAAGTATTTGTTTCATACTTCTTAGGTACTATAGGTGCAGTAGTTTTTTTCTGCTTATCCTGAAGTGTTTTTGAATTCTGAGTTTTTATAGGTTCAACATTTTGTTTATAAGTGGAATACCTTGATTCATACTTATGGTTTAATAATATTTCATTGCCAATATTAATAAAGTCAGAATATTCATTAACATTTAATGTTCTAGCTACAACAATGTCTCTGACAGTTATAGGTAATTTATATATTATCTTATCTTCCCATAAGTTAAAATCCATGTTAGGCTCAATGGCTTTTAATATTTTGTTTAAATTCATTAAAAATACCATTGGTTTGTCACCATTCAACGGATTATACCTATTCTTCTCATAAAGTCTCTGCTGAGTAAGCCTGAATTTAGAACCTACAAATTGTTTTTCAATAGGTTGTTTCCATTAAGCCCAAGAGTAATCTTTACCCTCACTCAAGACAGCTTCAAACGATAATAAAGCAACATCCTTAAATAAAGAAATTAATTTTGATGTTATCTCTTCATCTGGTAACTTATATGAGAATTTCAAGTTGTCAATTCTTTGTATAAAATGTTGCCAATAAGAGCTGGCTTCCCCATCATAAGTTGGGTACTGATCTATCTTAGGCCAGTTTTTTTGATTGGATTTTATCTAACTAATCTTAGGTAAATTCAACAACTCATTCACTTTTGATAAATGGTCTTTTTTTTCCTCCTGTACGTATTTGTGATTTACATTTTCAGATTTGACACTACCACCAGATGGTTTTAATTGTGGTGGTATTGGGAAGGAATGAGATTCACTTTTGCCAATGAAAGGATTATTATTATATTCATTATACTTATGATTATCCTGGTTCATTAGTAGATTGGCAGTTTCAATCTCAACTTTAGTTAATCTTTGTAACAACTCAGAGACACTTTGATTTGTCTGGGCAAAAGATAACTTTGTTCTTGATTCAGTTTTTAATAAATGTGTTTCATATAATTTTTCTAACTCACAGAATTTGTTTGAAAGATCATTATATTTATTACTCAATGAATCATATTTAAGAGTTAGAGACAAATGTTCTTTCTCTAATTCTTTGTCACGTGTTGCTAATTGAGAAATTTTTAATGTCAAGAATGAAATTGTATCACTAGTGAGCTTAACTGTCTGTTCCTCACAATCAGTCATTCTATTCCACAATGCTGAAACAATTCTATGGACAGTTGGATTATTGTTAAAATATTCCATGTCTTCCTTTTCAATTCTCTCACTCTCCTGTGAACTTCTCATCTCACTAGTAGGTGGTTGCAACTGAGGGTTAACTGTATTATCATTGTAAATAGTACTTTTATTGTGGACAAAAGACAAGTCAGGTGTATCTACTCTAAAACCTGAATTTCTTAAATCCTCCTCTATTTTTTGCACAGATTTAACATCAATAGAATTACATATATTGTAATTATCAATATTATGTTTAATCTGAGAGGGTAATCTACTTACCAAGGGATGGTTTCCAGTCCTTATTTTTGGCACTTTTTTCCTTTGTAAGGGTGAGCTGAGGAAGTCAGATGAGGGGGTGGATCCCTGTTGCAACTGTGGCTTGTCCACTGTTGATGAAACCAGTCCCATTTCCATTTGTCTACCAGGATTTTCTCCTGGAGTGAGTTGACCCGCCTTGGATAGGGGGTTGCTGATTTGACTGACTGGGCTGGCCTCCCTTTAACTCTGCCAATGCCTGATTCATCTGCTGAAACCCTACCTTGCAATTGTTTTGCAACTGCTCTACCTCTTTGAATATGAGAGATTTTGATTCCTCCAACTTCAGAACCTGTTTGGCCAGGTGGGACACTTGATCCTGAAGAGGAGAAGACGTCTTTTTTATAGTTATCTTTTTTAAGAGGGCGTCCTTTTCCTCTATACTCATGCTTTCTGCCTGGAGGTACTGTTGGCCCTCCATGGTGATGTCCTGGAAAGTTTTTGTTAGCTTTAGAACTGGTATTATAAGCAGGCTTTTCACTTACACTGTCCTGGGGAGCACTCATATTGTTAAGAATGACAATATTTTACGTCTACAAAAGGAAAAAACTCTATGGAATTAGTAGACAAAAGATATTAGCAATTATATTACTAATAAAAAAGCAATGGAGCTTACCCTGAATTTATATCTTTATTTATTTAAATAAAATATAAGAAAAATTCAAAAAAATCTTTTAAAAATATAATAATAAGTTTAACTAGACCTCTATAAGGGCGAATAAGTAGCTTACCAAGCTTTAGCCAAATACCAATTTAATTGGGTGTTATATTGGTGTCCAAATACCAAGTGAAATTGGGTTTATATTGGGTACAGTTACTACTGTAAATATCTAATTTTTATGATAAAAAATTAGTAAAATTATTTTAAGTGTTCTTTTCCGCAATCAATGAGTTATGATGACCCACTAATATGCAGCAGACCCAAATATTTGGTTTATTTTGAGCTGTACTAAGGTAAAAATCACGTCCCAAGGCTTATACTAAATAATATAAGGAAAGACCCCCAATTGTCAGTATAGTCTTGTATATAAGTATGATATAATAATGTTTATTTATGGTCCTACTACTTATTGATAAATGATTTAGTGATTAAACCTCAGAGGAAGACTAATAGAATAGTTATACTCAAATAAAACTCACAATACTTGGATTTTAATGCATGCTAGTGGTGGAAAATAGATGAATAAAATATAGTTATAGCTTTATATAAAGATAAAATCAATTTATAGTGGCTTTATAATATATTTCTAAGGGTTAATAATTGTATAGTAGTGTTTGTTGGAGTTGTAGTAATTGAATGATGATAAATAACCGTCAAAATCCCTCCTTACTTATACCCAAATCCACTGGAGTGCACAGACCTTCAATCCAGATGATGTCACTGCTATCCCTGGCAATTACAGCACTTTGAGGGCCCATCACCTCCCCATGGCGTCTACTGCAAGCAGTTTCAACACCCAGACCTCCAGTAAGGACCCTCCATCACTATTAATAATAACACTGATCCATACCATAAATATAAAACCCAGATAAAAGCAGATACCATAAAGAAACAGGTAAAATAAACAATCAAAAAGAGATTTAATGAAACTTAAAGCATATAAAGGAAAAAAATAAAATTTCCAAGCTCCCAATAACATCCCCAAGCATCCACATTAACCCAGAAACATCCTTCCAACCCATAAATCCGTGAATAACCATCCAAGGAAGTAATTTTAGTTGACCAAACTGGGTGTATGCACCTGATATAGGTGTCTATGCTTCTGTAGGCATTGTGAGTCCACTGATTCTGTCCATATGACCTAAAATAAGCAGAAAAATAAAGGTTATAGGCTATTAAGGGGCTAAAACCCACTTATATACCTAAATATACATAATATACTGCATATTTCACTGAATATGAGATTTATGTATACATATAAGCTTATGTATGTCAATAATTACTTCATATCACATAAGATAAGTATATTATAACTCCATCAACACCTTAATAAATATTATTAGGCCATGGATAAGCTATTTAAACTATTATAAGTTATATAATAGAATAATAATTATATATATATATAATAAAATAATATATATTATTATTTTAACCTTATTTTTAAGATATAAGCTTAATCTACTTAAGGTTATCTTATTTTAAGCATAAGAAATACTCATTCCTAAGGATATTTAGGCTGAAAGTTGTATTCCTTTCTTTCATTACAAATTAAACTGGCTCTACATCTCATCAGCATTGATATCAGATAGTTTATTGATAATTCTATATCAAGTATAGGTTTTATCTAGTTAATTGTGAACTCTTTATTTAATTAAAGGGACAGAGTTTTCTTTGATTAAGTAAAATCCATTGGATTCTGCTAACAGCAAGGCAACTGTAAGAGTCTTTCTACATCAGGTGGTTATGAGTAAGTAATCCTCATAATTCTTTTCCACAGGAATCTTATTTTAACCTTTGTTTCCATCTAGACAGGAATTATATTTTGCTCCTTGAAAGGTATCTTGGATAGAATCTATCCTTGGGAGAGAGTAAATATCATACACAATGAATGTATTTAGAGCTCTATAATCACCACATAATCTTTCCTTATCTTTTTCATAAGAGATTAAAACTTCTCATAAAACAAAATATTTGGGAGTTGTGCCTACTTTTTCTACAATACCCATTTCTAACAACATCTTAGTATTGTCTTCAATTTCTTTCATTTTTCAGGGGAAGATGGGTAAGGTTTCTTTTTAAGGCTTTCAAGAATATTATTCAAGTCACAACTTAAGGAGATTTTCATCTCATGGTCTTTGACCAATCCTAGTTCATTTGAACTATAGCCAAATTCCATAGGATAAGATTTTTTAGTCTCAAAATATTGTCTTCTTCAATTTTTGAGAGTTGAGTGTTAAAAGAGGCTTTTTGGACTTCATTTTGAAAATCAATTACTTCAGGGGTGGATCTTCCACCTTGTGATGGTTCCTCTATAGGAGAAATGGAATAAACTGAAATTCTTGAAAAAATCTTGAATTTATTTTTTCTTTTTTTTTCCAAATGTGAAGCAACTATTTGAAGGATCTGGTTTATTACCATATTTGGCCAATAAATCATTTCCAACAGTAAACCAATCACTACAATTATTTTTATCCAGTACTTTAAATTCACATATTTCTCTTAAATATCCACTATTATATTTAAAGTATACAGCAGTCTTGTATTTGCCAATTGGACATAATACTCACCACGGGAAATCTAGGGGTGAATTGCTAGCAATCCCCTCTCTTGAAATTTAGAGTGTCCCTTAATTATGCCAGGTTTATGAATACTTAATAAACATAAGTAAATTAGAGTTAGATTTACATTTATTCACAGATTGATTATAGACAGAATATCAACTGATTCCAAATTATGCACAAGTTGATACTCCAGAACTTTATTTTGGTCCTCTGATGAGAACAAATTGAGCACAAATTGATCTAACCTAAGCTTATGCATATATAATAATTCAGGATACTTGCTCTATTAAATTTGATAATAAAAAAAAATATTGATGAATTTATATAAAAAAAATTATTATGTAAGATATTAAATTATAAATTTAGGAATCATAGGAGGGCATGTAATTGAACTTAATTATACTATGTGACACCTTAATACTGTATCACGCAGTTTGAAACATTTAAAACAAAATGAGTCATAATGGGCAATGAAATTGCTTGGACAGACTCTTTCAAAATTAATACTGACCATAATAAACAAGTATGAAACCTTGGCATCTATCCAATAAAAGATTTTCCTTCTGATAAATGGATTTTTCTCAGTTACTACCTGCTAAAAAGTGTCCTTCTGTGGTTTGTCTGACCTTCAGGGGGGTAATTTGGCCACATCACACTACTTCTATTTCCTTGATTGACCAAAACATCATCCTCATTCCCATCTAAAGAGTTGATATCATCTGACTGTGGCTGATCAAAGGGGTCCACCACAAGTTTAGCCAAAATTTTGGTGAACACTTTTTTGATGGAAAGTGACTAACTGGTCTTTCCGAAATTTTCCACCTCAAGTTATAATAAACTTCAGGAGGATAAATTTATTATGAATACCAAATTAACTGAAGAATACTTTTTCCCTAGCTACTCTGCATCATAAAAGTGTCCAACTGAGGTTTAGCCATAATTCAGGTAGACACTTTTGGAAAGGCACAGTCTGATGGGTTTAATATCTATATATGGCAATAAGTATCAGTTTTTTATCAACATGGAGCTAGAATTAATTTAATATGGCCAAAGTGTCCACCTGAAGTTTGGCCAAAATACAGGTGGAAATTTTTATGAGGATTACTTGATTAAATGAAGAAGACTTGCAATTACTTTCCATCATAAAATTTTCAAACTTAAGTTTATCAAAAATTGTGGTGACACTTTCCAGATCCAGTCATATGGGATCAACTCTCTATATGGCAATGAGAATCAATTTTTAGTCAATCATGGCATTAGAAGTAATTTTATATGGAAAAACTTTCCACCTGATTTTTGGCCAAAAATAAGTTGGAAATGTTTATGAGGAATACTAGATTAACTAAAGAAGACTTGCACCCTACTACTGTCCATCATAAAAGTGTCCACCAGAAGAATTCTCAAACTTGTGGTTGACACCTTTGGCCTGGTCCAGCCATATGGGATCAATTCTGCATATGGAAATGAGGATTTAATTTGGTCAATCATGTTACTAGAAGTAATTTGATATAGATAAAGTGTCCAACTAAATATTGGAAAAAAATCAGTTGAAAACTTCATTTAGTTTTTCAAAAAATCAAATTAAGTAAAATTTTATTCCTGATGATGCCCATTTTATCCAACACCTCTTCTGAGCCTTGAAAGTAGGCATTTAGCTTGAATTTTGAATTTCATATAAAATCCCTATTATTCAACCTATTTCTTTTTATCCCTTTTTTTTCTTTTAGATATCAATTAATTTTATGTAAAACAAATCATTTTCATAATTTTTAACCTGTATTTAATAGAATTATTAAAGGTTTAACATCACCCTGTAAGCATTTGGCACATGTTTTTTTGCTATACTAATAAAAATAATAATATACTGGTAACAAAAAATTGATCAAATTATAAAATATTAATAAAACTGAAAGATCAAACATCAGTGGATATGTTTTAAAAAAATACCAGTTGCACTGAAGAAGAGCTGCACCCTAGATACTCACCATCAAAAAAGTGTCCAGCACAAGTTCGGCCAAACTTGTGCTGGACACTTTTGGTCAGTTGCAGTCATATGAGATCAATTCTTGCTATGGCAATGAAAAAAAAATTTTGGATAAAAAACTTCACTAGAAGTAGTTTTACATAGCCAAATTTTCTACCTAGATTTCATCCAAACCACAGATGCACAATTTTTTATCTTTGAAAAAAAGTCAATTTAGTACAATTTATCCCTGATGGATCTCATTCGCTTCAACACCTCTACTGGCCTTTGATAGTAGGAATATTACTTGGATTTCTTTTTTCATATTTGATCCCTTTAACTTAATTTTTTATTCCTAATATTGCTTTTGGATATCAATTAATAATTTTTATAATAAATTATTTTCATATTTTTATACATTTATTTAATAATATTATAAATGGCATAAAATCACCTGGTATGCATTTTTCACATGAGTTTTTTCGATACTTATAAAATTAATAATATAATGGCGACCAAAAATTAATCAAATGATATTAATGAGTGAGGAACAAATATAAAATACCAGTAGACTTTTTTTGTAAGAAATACTAGGTGAACTGAAGAAAAATTCTACCCTAGCTACTCTACAATAAAAAAGTGTCCAGCACAAGTTTGGACAAACTTGTGCTGGACACTTATGGTCAGGTGCAGTCAGATGGGAGCAATTCTCTCTATGGAAATGAAGATAAATTTTTGATAAAAAATTACACTAGAAGTAGTTTGATATGGCAAAATTTTCATGCTGAAGTTTTGGTAAAGCTCAAGTGGATTTTTTTTTATTTTTACAAAAAAGAAAATTTAGTGCAAGTTTAGCCCTGATTGTTCTAATTTAATTCAACATCTCTTTTTTCTGTTTATGGCAGGAATTTAACTTGGATTTTAATTTTTATCTTTGATTTCTTTTATTTTACTTTATTCCTCTCATATTGCTTTTGGATAGAAGTTTATTTTTTGTAAAATAAATCATTTTCATATTTTTTTACCTTTATTTAATAATATTATAAAAGGTGTAACATCACCCAGTATTCATTTGGCACACATTTTTTTGCTATACTGATAATATTTATAATATAATGGTGACAAAAAATTAATCAATTGATAAATATGAGTGATGCACAAAGATTTAATAACAGTGGAAATGTTTATAAGAAATTTCAGATGATTAAAAATGACTTGCACCCTGGATACTCTTCATGATAAAAGTGTCCAGCACAAGTTTGGCCAAACTTGTGCTGGACACTTTTGGTTTCATGCCGTCAGATGGAATCAATTCTTTTTATGGAAATGAGACTGAATTATCACTCCATCATCGAACTGAAAGTAGTTTTATATAGACAAATTGGCCCCTGGAAATTTGTCCAAACATAAGGTAGACAATTTTTTCCTTTGGTAAAAAGTAAATTTGATCCATGTTAATCTATGATGATTCCCATTTTTTCTGAAGCCTCTACTGGCTCATGATAGCAGAAATTATACTTAATATCTTTATTTCATGTTTGATCTCTTTAATTTTAATCTTACCCTTTTATTTATCCTTTAGCTTTTAAATATCAATTTTATTTTGGTAAAAATGATAACTTTCACATTTTTTTATATTTATTATATTATATTATTAAAGTTGTAAATTCATCCAGTGTACATTCATTACACACTTTTTTGCTATACTAAAAACATTAATAATATAATGGTGACTAAAAAATAATCAAATAATAAATATGGATGACACAGAAAGATCAAATACCCATAGACATTTTTAAAATGAATATAAGATTAACTGAAGAAGACTTGCACCCTAGCTACTCTCCATCATAAAAGTGTCCAGCACAACTTCAGCTGAGCTTGTGCTGGACACTTTTGGTTGCATGCAGTCAGGTGGGATAAATTTACTCAATGGAAGTTAAAATGAATTTTTGCTCAATCATTGCACAAGAAGTAGCTTTATACTGCTATACTATCCTCCTGATTTTTCGGAAAACATCAGGTGGACACTTTTATTAATTTTAAAAAAAAAAAAAAAATATTCCAAATCTAGAACTGGTGGTGCAAATTTGGTCTGAAAACTCAAATTATCTTTGATGGCAGAAATTTTATTTGAATGTTTAATTTCATATTTAATCACTTTTATTTTACTTTTTTATTCCTGTTTTTGCTTTCAAATATCAATTTATTTATTGTAAAGCTAATAATTTTCATACTTTTTTTACTTTTACTTAATAAGATTATGAAAGATGTAGCATCTCCCATTACGCATTTGGCTTACAATTTTTTTCAATACTAATAACATTAATATTATAATGGTGAAAAACAATGAATCAAATGATAAATATGAATGACACAGAAAGATCATATACAAGTGGATTTGTTTATAAGGAATACCTGATGAACAAAAGAAGACCTGCACCCTAGATACTCACCATCATAAAAGTGTCCAGCATAAGTTCGGCCGAACTTGTGCTGGACACTTTTGGTTGCATGCAGTCAGATGGGATAAATTACTCTATGGAAATGAAAATGACATTTTGCTCAATCATTTTACAATAAGTAGTTTGATATTGCCAAAATGTCCTCCTGATGAATTTTCAAAACTCATCAGGACACTTTCTTTGGTTTAACAAAAAAGAAAATATAGTGCAAGTTTAGCCCTGGTGGTGCACATTTGATCTAACACCTCTACTTGTTATTAATAGTGGGAAATTTCCTTAGATTTTTTTTCTTATTTTATCCCTTTTATTTTACTTTTTTATTGCTCATATTGCTTTGGATATCAATTTTTAAGTTTTAAAATAAATAATTTTCATACTCTTATACCTTTATTTAATAATATATGATTAGAGGTGGAACACCATCTGGTATGAATTTTTCACACAAGTTATTACTATAGTAATAACGTTAACAATATAATGATGACAAAAAATTAATCAAATGGTAAATTTAAATGACACAGAAAGATCAAATTCCAGTGGAAATGTTTATAAGAAATCCCTTTTGAGTTGAAGAAGATTTGCTGTATGCCTACTCTCAATTATAAAAGTGTCCAGCACAAGTTCGGCCGAACTTGTGCTGGACACTTTTGGTTGCATGAAGTCATATGAGATAAACTCTCTCTATGGCAATAAAAAATGATATTTCACTCAATTATTGAAGTAAAGAATGTTTAATATTGTAAAATTGTCCCCTGGATGTCTGTCTAAACCTCAGTTCAAAATTTGTTAGCTATACATAAAAGTAAGTTTAGACCAAGTCTTGACCTAGGGGTCCCCAACTGTCCCAACACCACTTCTGGCTCTTCATAGTAAAAATTTTACTTGTACTTTTTATTTCGTATTTGATCCCATTTATTTTCATTTTACTTTTCTATTACTCTTTTTAATTTTAAATATCAATTTATTTTTTTAAAAACTAAACATATTCATATTTTTTTAACTTTATATAATAATATTATTAAAGTTGTAACATCACCAATTTTGCATTTGGCATGCAGGTTTTTGCTATACTAGAAACATTAATAATATATATTGTGACAAAAAATTAATTATAAGATAAATATGAATGATAAAAAAAAGTTAAAAACCCAATAGATATGTGAAAAACAAAAAACTGATGTACTGAGAAACACTTCCACCCTAGCTACTCTCCATCATAAAAGTGTCCAGCACAAGTTTGGCCGAACTTGTGCTGGACACTTTTGTTCAGGTGCAGTAAGATGGGATCAATTCTCTCTGTGGAAATTAAATTAAAAAAATTCTAAATAATTACATTAGAAGTAGTTTGGTATGGCTGAATTATCCACCTTGAGTTTTTCCTAACCTCAGGTGAAAAAATTTTTATCTTTAAAAAAAATTAAATTTTATCAAATTTAGCCCTGATGGCACCCATTTGTTTCAACACCTCTACTGGCTCTTGAAGGCAGGAATTTTTCTTGAATTTTTCTTTTTCATATTTGATCTCTTTTGCTTTACTTTTTTATCACTCATGTTACATTTGGATATTAATTTATAATTTTGGAAAATAAATCATTTTCATATTTTTTTAACATTTTTTAATAATATTATAAAAGGTGTTATATAACATGGCATGCATTTGGCGCACAAGTTTTTTCTTTACTAATAAAATTAATAAAATTCTAATGACAAAAAATTAATCAGATAATAAAATATGAATAACACAGAAAGATCAAATACCATTTGACATGTTTTAAAAAAATAATAGTTGCACTGAAGAAGACCTGCACCCTAGCTACTCTCCATCATAAAAGTGTCCAGCACAAGTTCGGCTGAACTTGTGCTGGACACTTTTGGTCAGGTGCAGTCAGATGGGATCAATTCTCTCTATGGAAATGAAAAAAATTATTTGATAAGAAACTTCACTAGATGTAGTTTGATATAGCTGAATTATCCACCTAGAGTTCATCCAAACCACAGGCACACAATTTTTTATCTTTAAAAAACAATCAATTAAGTACAATTTATCCCTGAAGGCTCTCATTTGCTTCAACATCTCTACTGGCCTTAGATATTAGCAATAATACTTGGATTTCTTTTTTCATATTTGATTGCTTTAAATTAATTTTTTATTCCTCATATTGCTCTTGGATATCAATTAATAAATTTTAAAATAAATTATTTTAATATTTTTATACATTTTTTTAATAATATTATAAAATGTGTAACATCACTCAGTATGCATTTGGCACATGATTTTTTGCTATACTTATATAATTAATAATATAATTAAGACAAAAAATTAATCAAACAATATGTATGAGTGAGGCACAAAGATAAAATACCAGTAGACATGTTTGTAAGAAATACCAGATGAACTGAAGAAAAATTCTACCCCAGCCGCTCTCCATCATAGAAGTGTCCAGCACAAGTTCGGCCGAACTTGTGCTGGACACTTTTGGTCATGTGCAGTCAGATGGGATCAAAAAAAATTTTTTTATCAAATTTCACTAGAAGTAGTTTGGTTTAGCTGAACTATCCACCTGCTGTTCTGCCCGATTTCAGGTGTATAATTTTTTATCTTTAAAGAAAAGGTTACTTATTACAATTAAGCCCTGATGGTTCCCATTTTCTTTAACACCTCTACTGGCTCTTGATAGCAGGAAACTTACCAATATTTTTTTCATATTTTAACTCTTTGACTTTTATTTTACTCTTTTATTCCTCTTTTTACTTTTAAATTTCAATTTAATTTTTGTAAAACTATTCCTTTCCATATTTATTTACATCTATTTTAAAAAATTATTGAAGGTATAACTTCACATGGTATGCATTTGGCACACAAGTTTTTGCTATACTAATAACAATAATAATATAATGGTGATAAAATATTAATTGGATGACAAATATGAAAGATACAGACTGATCAAATACCAGTAGACATGTTTATGAGAAATACAAGATGAATGAACTGAAGAAAATTTCCACCCAAGCTACTCTCCATCATAAAAGTGTCCAGCACAAGTTCGGCCGAACTTGTGCTGGACACTTTTAGTCACCTGCAGTCAGATGGGAACAATTCTCTATATGGCAACAAAAAAACATTTTTTTATTAAACTTCACTACAAGCAGTTTTTGTTTAGCTGAATCATCCACCTGTTGTTCTTCACAACCTCAGGTGTATAATTTTTTATCTTTAAAAAAAAGGTCACTTATTACAATTTAGCCCTGATGGCTCCCATTTTCTTCAACACTTCTACTGGCTCTTGAGAGCTAGAATTTTACTAGTATTTTGTTTTTCATAATTGATCTCTTTGAGATTAATTTTACCTTTTTATCCCTCATATTGCTTTTGTAAATCAATTTATTTTTTGTAAAACAAATCATTTTCATATTTTTTTACCTTTATTTAATAATTTTATAAAAGTTGTAACACCACCCGGTATGCATTTGGCACACAAGTTTTTGCTATACTTTTAATATTAATAATATAATGGTGACAATAAATTAATCAAATGATATATATGAGTGAGGCACAAAGATCAAGTACCAATGGACATGTTTATAAGAAATACCAGATTAACTGAAGAAAAATTCTACCCTAGCTACTCTCCGTCATAAATGTGTCCAGCACAAGTTCGGCCGAACTTGTGCTGGACACTTTTTGTCACATGCAGTCTGGTGTGATCAATTCTCTCTCAATCATTGAACTAGAAGTTGTTTGATACGGCTAAATGGTTATGCTGAAGTTTTTTTAAACCTCAGATTGGCACTTTTTTGTTTTTCAAAAAAGCAATTATAGTCCAAGTTTAGCCTCACTGGTGGACATTAGCCCCAACATGTCTACTTGCTCTTGATGGTAGTATATTTATTTTAATATTTTATTTCATATTTGATTCCTTTAATTTTACCTTTTTATCCCTCATATTGCTTTTGTATATCAATTTATTTTTTGTAAAACAAATCATTTTCATATTTTTTTACCTTTATTTAATAATATTATAAAAGGTGTAACATCACCCGGTAAGCATTGGGCACACAAGTTTTTGCTATACTTATAATATTAATAACATAATGGTGACAAAAATCAATCAAATGATAAATATGAGTGAGGCACAAAGGTCAAATACCAGTGGACATGTTTATAAGAAATACCAGATGAGCTGAAGAAAAATTCCACCCTAGCTAACCTCCATCATAAAAGTGTCCAGCACAAGTTCGGCCAAACTTGTGCTGGACACTTTTGGTCACATGCAGTCTGATGTGATCAATTCTCTCTATTGCAGTGATGATGAATTTTTCTTCAATAATTGCACTAGAAGTTGTTTGATATGGCAAAATTGTCATCCTGAATTTTTGGTAAAGCTGCAGTGGATTTTTTTTATTTTTACAAAAAAGAAATTATAGTCCAAGTTTAGTGCCACTGGTGGGCGTTCACCCCATCATGTCTACTTGCTCTTGATGGGAGGAATTTCACTTTAATTTTTTATTTCATATTTGATCCCTTTAATTTTACCTTTTTATCCCTCATATTGCTTTTGGATATCAATTTATTTTTTGTAAAACAAATCATTTTCATATTTTTTTACCTTTATTTAATAATATTATAAAAGTTGTAACATCACCCGGTATGCATTTGGCACACGAGTTTTTGCTATACTTATAATATTAATAACATAATGGTGACAAAAATCAATCAAATGATAAATATGAGTGAGGCACAAATGTCAAATACCAATTAATCAATAGTTCTTTTTAATATTATAAATTTTTTGATTAAATAAAATGGTAATAATGAATTATATTTTTCATCCACAATTCCACTCTAATGATTCCCCCTGCACAAAAAGGGTTCACTTGGTCCTTTCTTTACTGCTTGTGCATATATTTTATTGCCCACAGTACTACAATTTTTTGTAGTGATTATCCCACATCTGATTCAGGAATATTTTTAAACAATATAAGTTTTTTTTAAAAAAGACCTTATCATATCCAATATCCCACAAAAAATACAACCTGTTTTTGTATTAAAGCCCGTTAATTATTAAGAAATTGTTAAAATAATTAGATTAGACCCTGGCACAGCTAGATCCATACCAACCAACCTAAAGTCTTTTCAATATTGAAAACAATTAAATAAAATTATGATATCATACTAAATTATGGGCACCAACCATAATTCAGCACTTCTCATTTGTTCTGCTACAAAATGAGTGCATGTAGCATTTTTCTAACGTCGGACTGTTTTTCTTCCTTCCCTCACACCTTTAGTCCAGATTGAAAATTTAGTATGAGTTTTGGTCAAAATGGTTTGCCAGTGTTATCTGTATGCAATATGAATTCATATTGCATATTTCTATTTATGCATAAAATATACTCGTTAAGCATCATTGTTTTGCATTTTTCAATCATTATGCATATTTATGCATATTCATTATAAAGATTTATATGCATATTAATATATTTTATTCATATACATATATGCACCTTTTTTTTGCATATTCAATATGCATATTTTTAATGCATATTCAATATGCATATTTTTATGCATATTCAATATGCATATTTTTATGCATATTCAATATGCATATTTTTATGCATATTCAATATGCATATTTTTATGCATAATCACTATGCATATTTTTATGCATAATCACTATGCATATTTGTTATGCATATTTTTATGCATATTTTTTATGCATATTTATTCTTAATAGTCATTATGCATACACTTTGGATAGGCAATTCACATCAATTTTTAGCATGCAATAAGTATCCACCATGCAAATTCAAATGCATATGCATCTATATCATACACGCAACATATATTCAAGTTTAATATTTGAATATTAAGGTATGCTAAGTGATGTTGTTCAACCTTTTGCCAAACCTGAGATTAACTGATGTTCAATGTGGTTCTTAAGCTCTGCTCAAGGAGGGATTGTTCTGGATTCAATCTGTGACAGTTTATTTTTTCAATGTTTTTTCATCAGATTTAAAAACATCTTTCTGACAGTTTCAGGATGGTTTCCCAACAGTTTCCTGACAAATTCCTAATAGTTTCAAAAAGAGGGAACTGCTAGCAGTTCACCCCCAGATTTCCTGTGGTGACTGAGCCAAAATATCTCCAGTTCTTTTTCTGTACAGATTTCAATTTTTCTTTACACTTAATACCAAGTTTCATTTATGTGTTGATAGAAACTAGACTACCTGCAGCCCCATTGTCAAGAATTGCATTCATTTCTTTTACACACATTATAACATGTGCTTTAATAGTTGAGATTTTGTAAATATCATGATTTAAATTTTCTATTATTTAAGATTTCTCAATCGAAGCTCACGATACTTCTGTGGGAGTTATTGCATCATTCAGGAGCATAATATCCTGTTCTAATACAAATACCTCATTTTCATTACCACTATAAGAAATTTTACTTTTAAAATCTTCACTACACTCCTTCTTTTCATCTTCTTGATTACTGTTTTCAGATTCTTAAAATCTTTCAAAAAAATTTATTTTTTTCTTACAAGTATGACCTTTTACCTAACGCTCATTACATATGTAGAAAGTTTTACTTTCTTGTTTCTTAGGAACAAGAGGAGTAGTAGGTTTTTTCTTCTCCACTTGTAACTTACTTGTAGTAGGTTTTACTACCACAAGATTTTTCCAATAATTATTATACCATGCCTCATATTTGTGGCTCAATGATATGTCATTGCATATATTAATAAATGCAGAATTTTCTCTGATGGTTTCAGCTCTAGCTAAAATAATTTCTCTGACTGAAATAGGAAATTTATATATTATTTTTTCTTTCCACTCATCATAATGGCTTTCATGATTGTTATTAAATTAATTAAAAATACCATTGTTTTATCCTCAGAATTTGAATTATATCTGGTTTTTTCATACAATCTTTTTTGAGTGATTCTCACCACACAATATTTGGGGGCATTTGCTAGCAAGTCCTCAACTTGAAGTCAGATTTAAATCAGATGGAACTCAGACTGAAGTGATACTTAACTTTCCCTTGAAGTATCACACAAACAATAATGGATCTATATTGAAAACATAGTGAAAGTGTGAGGATAACTGAATGGAAGCCAGAAAAAATCATTCCATGAGTCTCCTCAATGCACAGTATTTTATTATGCAATTTATTTAAATAATACTTTTTTAATTAAAGTTGATCAATGAAAATCTATCATAATATCACAATTCTTAAATACAATAATGTTATTCAAAACTCTCAGATTAAACATAAAATAAAGCAGTGACTTTTTCTATTACCTACTACTGTTTTTCCAGAATTGAAAAACTGTAATCTTATTATTAACACAATATAAACTGAAAGTCTCCTTGATGTACTTTTTGAATGGTAAGATTTAGGAATGGTATATTTCAATATATTGAAATTTCTTAAAAAAATAGAATCAACAGAAAACATAAATTATTTATTATAGATTACAATTAAAAACATGGAAAAGCAAAATTTGATTACAATTAGTAGATTTTATTAGTGACTAAAGACTTAAGTGGACAAGGACAGAAATGGACGAGGGAGGACTGTGACAGACGAGTGAGGACAAGACAAAAGTTGAAAGATAGAAAAGATCTAAATAAATAGATAGAGTGAGTGGACAGTGGCTAAGTAAAATAAAAGGGAGAAGAGTGAATTCATAGCAGTTGTAGAGCACATACATTTTTACCTGATAACAATTAGTAGATTTTATTAGTGACTAAAGACTTAAGTGGACAAGGACAGAATTGGAAGAGGGAGGACGGTGACAGACGAGTGAGGACAAGACAAAAGATGAAAGATAGAAAAGATCTAAATAAATAGATATAATGAGCGGACAGTGGCTAAGTAAAATAAAAGGGAGAAGAGTGAATGCAGACTCAATACTGAGCAGACATTCTTAAATATGTTAGTGTTAGGGTATGCAAATAAATGGTGATACGAAAGTATGCTTTAATAATAGGTTTGTCAAGTCTATTGTTTAATGTATATATATATATATATATATATATATATAAGTACATTTATGACAATAATAATATGCTTATAAGATATTAACACCCACCCATGCTCAAGACGGCAAGGGTTTTAAATAAAAATTAGATAGAAATTCATGATGTTTTATTATGGGTAGTGATTTAGTGAGGATATCAGCTATCATAAGATTAACGGAAATATAGATGATTTTAAGTTGTTGAGTATTGACCAACTCTCGTAGCCAAAATAATGTTGTATTGATATGTCGGGTACGATGTTGATATAGGGGATTTAGAGCTTGATTAATTGCATCTTGGTTATCACTGAAGAGTTTTGTGGAGGCTAAAGGAACAGAGAAATAATTGAATAATTCTTTTGCCCACAATAGGTCCTGACCACACTCAGTCATGAAATAATATTCTGATTCTGATGTTGATAACAAAACTGATTGTTGTTTGCAGGAGCGCCAACTGAGTAATCCAAGATGGAACACCAGTGAACTAGAGGTTGATTTAGAGTCAGGTGATTTATTGAAGTCGGAGTCAGTGTAAACAGGTAGAGTACTGATTTTGCTGTTTGGTACATTACCAAGAGTCAAGCCATGATTTTTTGTCAATTGAAGGTATTGTAATATTTAAAAGAAAGCAGTAATTTGTTCATCAGTCGGCTTATTGAGATTTTGTGCCAAGGAGCTAGTGGCAAAGGCCAAATCAGGCCTTGTGCATAGGACTAAGTAATTCAAGAGACCAATGGCCCTTTGATAATTGAAGTGATGAGTCAGTTTAGCTTCATTTTTTTTGTGGGAATTGAGAGTTTGGTACTAATGGAATGGTGACTGTTTGACAATTGGAGTGATTAAATTCGTTTAAGAGCTTCTGAACATATAGCTGTTGAGTGAGGGTGATTTTTTGTGCTGAAAGATTTCTAATAACTTTCATTCCAAGGATCCAATTTAAATCACCTTGATCACCGATGTCAAAGGCTTCAGAGATTTTTGATTTGAAGTTGTTGATTGAATTACCTCCAATGATAAGACCGTCGACATGGATGAAAACATAACAAGGTTGTTTTGGGTTGTTATGAAAGAATAAGCAGGGATCTGCGATACTAGCTCTGAAATTGATACTGATGAAGAAATTGACAAGTTTATTGTACCAACAACGTGGACTTTGTTTTAATCCATAGAGAGACTTTTTGAGATGAAGGCATTGGTTATTATTTTTGGGAGTGTAGCCATGAGGGTAACAAAGGTATATGTCTTCTTCTAGATTTCAGTGAAGAAAGGGTGATTTTACATCCATTTGGCCTGATTCCCAGTCATTATAAGCTGCAAGGCCAAGTAAGAATCAAAGAGCGACTAGTTGACCAGTAGGGCCATATGTTTTGTTATACTCAATCCCTTCAATTTGTAAGAAGCCTTATGCACAGAGTCTAGCTTTATATTTGATTATATTGCCCTCAGAATCTTTTTTCTTTTTGAAAGTCCATGTTGAGCCCATTAAATGATTATTTGAAAGTAGAGGTGACTCTTCCCAAACTCTGTGTTTACTTATACTATCCAACTTGGTTTGAATTGCTGTCTGCCATTCATCACTTTCGGGTGAGTTGATTGCCTCATGATAATTTTGTGGTGTGTCAAAAGGAGTCACTATCATGCATGCAAAATTAGCTCTACATTTGGATGTTAGAATATTAGAAGTGTCTATTTCAGAAGAAATCTTTTTTGAAGGTTTGGTTTTGAATGGGACGTAGTCATAACGTTTTGTTTTACTTGTTTTGTCTTTAGAGTTGTATTCCTCAAAATCTTCAGGAATAGGAGTTAACAATTCATTCAAACCTTCAGTGTCTTCTTGAGTAGGTTTAGTGAAATTAAATCCTTTATCTATGGCTATATCAGGAAATTGAAGGGTTTCAATTGAGTTGCCATTGGAAATCTGGCTGGCTAAATGAAAAGTTTTTAAGAATTTTATGTCATGTGTGGTTATGATGGAGTCCAAATCTGGAGAGTAGATTTGATAGTTCTTATGACCTTCACAATAGCCTAGAAAAATTCCTTCTTCCCCACTCTTGTCAAACTTTCCCCTTTGTTTATGTTTTTGAAAATAGAAGATAAAATCCAATCCAAATGGATATAATTTGGATGGCAACTTTGTATTTTTGTACCAAAGTTCCCAAGGGGTTTTTTTATGTTCAAGAGCAGAGGATGGTAGGATATTTAGGAGAAAAGTTGCAGTATTGACAGCTTCAGCCCACCAGTGTGCCTCTAATCCAGATTCAATGAGTAAGCACTTATCTTTTTCGACGATTGATTGGTTACCTCTTTCAGCGATAGGGTTTTCTTGGGGGGAGTAAGGTGCTGTGCGTAAATGAAAAATTCCTTTACTTTTGACGTGATTTTTCATTGAGCTGTTAATGAATTCTCCACAGTTGTCTGAGAAAATACACTTCACTTTTCGTTCAAGCTGATTCTCAACTAAGGTTTCAAAGTCTTTATAGTTTTCAAAGGTTTTGGATTTGAGTTGAAGAAATTGAACATGTCAAAACCTAGAGTGACCATCAACAATTTAAAAGAAATAAGACTTGCCACCTTTGGATTTGGGAGTAATTGGACCACACAGGTCCATGTGAATAACATCCAAGGGTGATTCGGGAGTTGGAAAGGTACCAGAAAAGGGTAATATATGAGCTTTAGCAAGGGCACATGTTTTACAAGAAAAACTAGAGAAGTTCAAACCTGGAAATAGTTTATCCATGGTTTGATTATTGGGATGTCCATAATTGTAATGAAGTAATCTCATTTTCTTGTCCATTGTGTTGACATTGATAATTGATTTAAATATTGAGTTACTGACTAGAGGAAATGTAAGGATTTGTCCTTTTGAGGAGAATTCTAAGAGGGTGGTATTACCATTTTTGATCTTAAATCGTCCATGATCATTGAAAATGCTCCAACAGTCCAGTAATATGTCCACTAATGAAATTAAATTAGCCTTTACGTTAGGAGCATAGAGAGAGTTTTTGATACTGAAGTCGTGTCCTAAATTTGAGGAGAATAGAGCATTGCCTTGTCTAAGGGCAGTAAGCTCATCTCCATTGGCCATTGAAAGGGCAGTTTTTGAGTTGCAATAAGTGTTGAAGAATTTTTGATTGTTAAATATTGTGAATGAAGCGCCACTGTCTAGTATAGTGTGGTCCTCTGATAGGTCGTTGAATACTGATAAGGCCTTGTGGGAATTGTATGTTCCTCTACTTTCTCTCTCCTTTTTCCTTTTGAGAAATTTGTCACGTTTCTCAGGATGGAGTTGAAAACAAGATTCTTTGGAATGGGGTGCTAGGGGATTGTGCTTTCCTTTCGAGCATAGGGGTTTGGTCTTGGTGTCCATGGCCAAGAATGTACCCGAAGTTGATAAATTAAGAACCTTTTGTCTAGTAACTTTGGTTTCTATATCAGAGAAGATGTTTTGGATGGTGGGCCGTTGATTGGTTATATCATATTTGCTCAAGATGATAGTGGCAGTGGATTGATACAATTCAGGTAAAAGATTGAGTACGTAATTTCCCATGATGTAGGAGAGAATGTAGTCCTTAAAAAGTTCTGGAGCTACTTCTCGTAGTAATTTCATTGTCCCTCTGAAGTTGTTCATTGCCTCAAGCAGATTTCCTTCCATAAATTTAATTTTGAATAGTTGATTGACAACGTATGAACAATTTTGAGTGGATTTAGAAGCATAGTGATCTCTAATTCGTTTCCAAAGTTGAGCTGGTTCCACTACATTGTCATCTAGAATAAATTTATGTTGATTTGTTCTGTCAATAAACATTTTAATTATAGTGTTTGTTTGTATTTGTTGTAGGTTGAATAGATTTAGAAGATCAGGATCGGTAGGTATAGAGCAATCTTCTAAGAGAAATTGATCTAAATTAGGCACAGTTAGAGCTTATTTGATGTCGGTTTTCCAGGTGCTATAGTTTTTATTATTTAGCTTTTCAATACCCTTAATTTAAGAGTATGTGGAAGAATCCTGCAAATAAAAGAAATTGGGAGGAGGTGGATTTGGTGATGACAAACACATTCTTGGAGTGATAGTGTGCAAAGATGAATGCGATGGACTCTGTGGTGGAGACAAAGTATTTTTAGATTGAGGGGTTGCCAGTTTATTTCAAATGCAGGGTCGCTGGGCCCATAACACTGATAAAATGTAGTAGATTGTATTAGTGACTAAAGACTTAAGTGGACAAGGACAGAAATGGACAAGGGAGGACGGTGACAGACGAGCGAGGACAAGACAAAAGATGAAAGATAGAAAAGATATTTTTCCTGATAACAATTAGTAGATTTTATTAGTGACTAAAGACTTAAGTGGACAAGGACAGAAATGGACAAGGGAGGACAGTGACAGACGAGCAAGAACAAGACAAAAGATGAATGATAGAAAAGATCTAAATAAATAGATAGAGTGAGCGGACAATGGCTAAGTAAAATAAAAGGGAGAAGAGTGAATTCATCGCAGTTGTAGAGCACATACATTTTTACCTGATAAAAATTAGTAGATTGTATTATTGACTAAAGACTTAAGTGGACAAGGACAGAAATGGACGAGGGAGGACGGTGACAGACAAGCGAGGACAAGAAAAAAAAAGATGAAAGATAGAAAAGATCTAAATAAATAGATAGAGTGAGCGGACAGTGGCTAAGTAAAATAAAAGGGAGAAGAGTGAATGCCAACTCAATACTGAGCAGAAATTCTTAAATATGTTAGTTTTAGGGTATGCAAATAAATGGTGATACAAAAGTATGCTTTAATAATAGGTTTGTCAAGTCTATTGTTTAATGTATATATATATATATATATATATATAAGTAAATGTATGACAATAATAATATGCTTATAAGATATTAACAAAATTTAAAGTATAGTAATTATTTTTGAAGCTTTTTGAATAAATGAAGAACTTTCATAAATTATTTACACTAATTAAGTTTTAATGAAAAATAGTTGATAATGTATCTTAGAATCAGCATACATCTTTAAGCTTTAGACTTAAATGCATTTTGGGGGCATAGAAAATGTAAGAAAAGGAAAAAAAAATCCTTGAAATATTTTCTCTTTTTAAAATTCTACAAATTCCTCAGCTACTAAGAGAATATATATATATTATATCATGGATAAATGAAATATCTATCTAGATTTTAGAATATCTTTTTTATTGATTTCATAAATATTTTTTTGGCATGCTTTCAGTTGATGAAGTGATCTAAAGAACTCAAAGAAAAAAATACCACTCAGTGAATTCCTTTCATAAAAAATACAGATAAGATGTGCCTAAATTTATGAAAGTAATTTCTAAGCAAATAGAGGAATATTTCTTAAATATTTTAGCTGAATAGTATGGTGTACTTTAATTCTGATATTTGAGATAAAAATACTGTTCATCTGGAGATTCACCTCACAAACTTTACAGTGTTTTCATGTAAGAAGATGTGCACAAGATCAAATTTCAGGCTTTTATAAAATTCAAATACTCTAAAAAAGAGGTAGAACTGATATTATTCATGATTCCATGATTTTATTTGTAGAAAGACATCTATATAAAAATTTTTTTGTAAGAAAGAAACAATATATAACTTGAAACATGACAATATTAATTGCTTCCATTATAAAAATTAAGTTTGTATTAGTATAAATTTATTAAAATACTTCAAAATATATGTAAAAATAATTCAGCTTTTTTATTCAAATTTTCCTAATTAAAATTGTAGAGTATCATACTCTTGGTTGGTGAGATTTTTAAATTTACAAGATAATTTTACAGCTCTAAAATTGCACCTTCTCCTCATGTAAGAAATATAGGTTAATTGTTTTTCAATTATTTATTTGAAATAAGATAAAAAAACTTATAGTTAAAAATCAATTATCATATAAATTTAATGAGTCAATATATTTGATACTTTCTAGAAAAAAATACTATATAGATCCTCTTAAATATTTTAATTATCAAAATTCAATACATGAATAATTAGTTTTTTAATTAAATTAATTTCAACTGAGAGTATTATGAATTCCCATTAAAATTAAAGCAGAAAAACAAGTTAATAAGTTAAATTTGATTTCAAATTAAATTTTTGAAAAATGTTTTATGTTTATATTTTAAAAACATCTATTTTTATGCTTTGGAATTGATTTAAATTAAACACATAGATATATATTAAAGAATGTGCTACTAGGAAGTATCTGCAATATTTTTATCTAAAAGAGATTTTTTTTCTTTCTTTAAAGTATTTTAAGTATCAATAGGAGCTCTGAAAACTATTTATAGATATTATATGAATATAAACATAGCTGTAGAATTTTTTTCGGTCTATCAATTGAAAGCTAATTCATTCTATAATAATTGAAGATAAAATGACAGCTACTTGAAATAACGTTTTTTAAAAAAATAAAATTTTTATTTATTTATTCCCATAAATTCATATCTTGTAGAAATTTTTTTTTTTTAAAATATACTTAGAATTAAATTATAAAAGCTTTTTTTTAAATTTTAAGAAATTTAAAGAACTTCTCACAGTTTAACTAAGTTTGAACCACAGTCATGCATAGTTTGTCATTGAGAGTTCAATCTAAGTTATATCAAAGCTAAGATCTTTAATTTCAAAAAATTGTATGTATTTATTGCAATAAAAGATTTTAAGAAATTAACAGATTTCAGAGAGTTGTTTCTTTTACTGATTATATAATAATACATATATTAAGAAATTTAATACTTTTTCTTTCCTTGAGTGTTTAGTAATTACATTTATTTATTAAAGTACATAAAGTAATCAGAAATTAAGAAATTAAGTAAAAACTAATAATTTTATCATTATACCTTGTGGTAAATCTTTATTTGAAACCTATGATCCATGTAGAAGATTTTCTTCACCTCAACAGCAGAACTCACATTTACATTCTAAACTATGTAAGCTCACCTAATGAGGCCTACAAAAATTTTTCAAAATTTAATTAAATTTTTTTGGTTAAAATTATTTTCTAAAATACCTATTGGTTCTCTGGTCATATATGTAATTATCAACCACATTACATAAAAATATTTGAAAGAGAAATTATAATGATATTATATGGGTATTTTTTATATCATATCACTTCTCATTTTTTATATTACAATGTATATAAATAATGATCAATATATCTGTATGTTGAGTTAGTGAACATTTATACAAATCCATACACTATAATTCAAAAATAATTTACATGATAAAGTAAACTTACATCTTTAGTATCCTATTTCAAATGCTAATTTTTGTCTAAAACTACTTTGGAGTTAATTTTTTCACCTTATATATTTCATGTTTCAGCTAATATTTTACTGCAGTGAACTCTGTTCTTTTCCCAAAGAACAGAGTCCATCCTCCTATTTTCACACTCAGTTTGCACCAATCCCCATCCCTTTCAATTCTATCAACACATGCTTGTCTTCCTTCCCCACCCCTTTTTCTACCCTCCCAGCCCCATTGTATGCCATCCTCTTTTGATCCCCATTTCACCCCTCCCAACCTCTCCCTGACCCTTTTCTTCATTCCAAATACCTTGGAAACCCTTAATCTTCCCTTCAGATTCTTCTCAACTTTTTTTCTACCCCATATACCCTTCCCATCTTCTCTCCAGCCTCCCTAACCCTTGTAGACCCATTCCTCCCCTTTACCTCGCCTCCACAATCCTTGAACCCAGATTTCCTCCTGTTCAACTCAGTACCTATTTCTGTATATAAAAATAAAGTTTTAGGGAGAAATGGGGAGGTAAGAAAACTGGGAGGAGAGGAGTGGAGAGGGAGAGGAAAATGTGGACAGGGGTTGAAAATGATGAAGAAGGGAGTGAAAAGGGTAGGGAGAAAGATGAGGTGAGGAAAAAGGAATATTTCAAAGGCAAAAAAGTGGGGTATTCATGAGAAGGAGTAAAAAAAGACAATAAAAGAAGATAGTAATACAAAATAAATATATAAAAAATATAAAATATATTAAATATTTTACAAAGAGTGGGCACAGAAATTTCTTGAATCTTAAAAATCCACAAGTCCTATACTGTTATTTTCTTCATCAACTTAAATCAAATAAAAATTTACATTTTAATATTTTGAAAATTTTGAACATGAAGGAAAATAAATTTTAATAAATATTAGTATAAAAATATTTTTTATTTAATAGTAAAATATAGTATGTCAATTGAATTTGAAAATTATATGTCTAAGTAAAGTCTTTGTAATATCATTTTTATGATTTTTGCACCTTCTTTAGATATTTGAATGATTTATAATATTGAATACTATCTAGTCATAAAATAAGTATATAATCTTTTCAATTCTTGAAAATAATACAATAAATAATATAATTGCACAAAATAATCTTTCATGAATAAACTGAAATATTTTAAATTATTGTTTCTACATGTACTGCTGGCCAAAGAAACTTATATAATTATATCAGATGGTATCTCTCCCAATATATACTTTGGTGTTCTTTTTTTTAAAATTGGAATGAAACTGCTTAAAGAGTTTAAAAATATGTATTTCTCAGAATAATTTGGGTGTGGTCTGTACTGTATTAAAATTAGTATAAAAAAATCTTATTCATCATATCTTATGATTTGTTCAAATTATTATTAACTATGCTTCATTAAATGTTCAAGTTGTATTCATATTGAGTTCACCAGAATTCCAATATTTTTTCATTGTGCTTTCATCACTAATTCAATGTGGGCTCAAAATAATATGAATTAGGGTTCAAGGATTTTTACTTTCTAGAAATTCGGCCCCCCATATTGTGTGATGTCTAAATTTTTCACCACCAAATTTTCTTTCAACTAGTGCTTTCAATTCAACCCAGGAGTAGTTAATTCCCTCACTCAGAACAGATTTAAACCTTAATAATTTTACATCTTGAAATAAAGATATTAATTTTGATTTAATTTCTACATCAGGTAGTTTGTATGAGAATTGTAAGTTATCAATTCTTTGGATAAATTTTAGCCAATCAGATATTGAAAAATTATGAAAAGAAGGGTACTGATCTAACATATGCAAGTTCATTTGGTTAGTTGTGAATTCCTTAAAGAGATGAATATTTAGTATTTCATTTACTTTAGATAGATGATAATTTATTTTATATTTTACTTATTTTTTAATCTCAGAGTTTATAACACTATTTTATTTTTTAATTATTGGTTTTTCATATAACTGCTTCATGTGAAGTGGAGTTTTATCCACATAAGAGGAAGTTTTATTAATTTTTAAAGTATTTTTTAAAATATTAGCTACTTGTATTTTCAATCTCTGTATTCTATCTTTTTTACTGGTACATATGATAAAGTATCTTTAAATTTTATAAAGACAATTTTACCTGTCCTTCAATTGTTACCATTGTATTCTGAGAATGTTTTATTTTACTGTATAAATTCATAATCTCAGAGGGGGGGGCTTGAGGGAGTAAAGGGGGCACTTGAGGCATCCAATGAGGGGGTAAAGGGGGGGTAAAGGGGGGATTGAGGATACCAAGAAGGAGAGAAAGGGGGGTATGGAGACAGACAAGGAGGGTAGAAAGAGGGATGATGGAGGGTGAAAAAAAAGAAAAAAAATACAAAAAAGATAAAAACCAAAAAATAAAATTAGTCTAACCTTGAAAACAAAAAAAAGCACTTACAGGACAAAACAATAAAAAATAAAAAAATGGACAAAAAAATAAGGAGAAAAAAGGAGAAAAAATAAATTATTAGCAAGTAAAAAAAAAAATAAGAAAAAAAATGACTTACCTCGAAAGATGAGATGAGAAAATAGAAGAATTGAAAAAATTTGAGGTATGTTTGAGGAGAGGATGAAATGGATATGAAGGATTAATGAAAAAATGAGACAGTGAAAAATTATGTGATTGCAGAAAATATGCAATTTCATGATGAGCTGATGAAATGAAACAAATGAGACATCCAAAAAAGTGAATTGACAGAAAATTAAAAATTGTAGTTGTGCAAAAAAAAAATAACCAACACATATGAATAAAACATGGAACTTGAAAATAATGCAAGTGAAAAAAGCAAGGAACTTCACAACTGGGAGAGTACAAAAAATAATTTAAAAGAGTGGTGAAGAGAAATGTTGGAGAGTAATATGCATAATGACAGAGCATATGCCAATGGAAAGAATGTTTTGGAAATCAAGGGCGGGGAGTGATGGTGCAGGTTCAGGATCATCTTCTTCATAAAGATCATTCCACTCATTTTTCAAATCAGCTAGGATAATATGGAGTATAATGCAAGTCATGATTCAATGATTTTCTGTTTTAATATCCAATTTTTTTTGAAATTGGATTCTGTGCTCCCAGAGACTATAAAAACTTCCCTTAAATATAGCAATAGCAGGTTCAATCTTTACTCTTTATTGTGCCAGGTGATGATTAAAGGTTGTTTTGGGGTCTTTTTCTAAATTTGCACCACGGAAAGCAGGTATGATGTACCTTAAACTTGCATATGTTGAGTCTTCAAGGAGATACTGAGATTCATAAAAGTATGAGCCAGGAGTTTGATAAATCCTCATTCTTTGGAAGATGGAAGAGTCATGACATGATCCAGGGAAGCCACTGTGAAAATCTATAAATTTTTTATTGACATCACATACAACATGAATGGAAATAGAGTGTCTAGAAGAAGATAAAAATTCAGTTTATGAAAGATGTGAAATTGGAGAACATTTTCAAGAAACCTTTTTTTGCAATCAAAATAATGGTTGCCATCATGAGCAGGATTTTGACTCAAATGCATAGTTGTGCCATCAACAAAAACTACACAGCCAGGGAAACCTTCAGCCCTTATTAATTGAGATGATTCAAGTTGCTGCTGTGGAGTTGGCCAAGCAAGTGTTTGAGACTTGAGCAAAAGGATGTAAATCATACAGCACTTTGTGTATAATATCACCATCCCATATCCTATGTTAAAGAGATTTTCCAAACATCTTACAGAAGCACCATTTCCATTTGAGCCAAAGCAACATAGTGCAACAGAAATTTGAATAGCAGGATCACACTGTTTATTTTGAAAATTGTTATGAAAGATAGGATGTTTGAAGATAAGTTGATTGTCACCAGACAACATACGCACATGGTCGAGGGTGTTCCTGGGAAAGTGAGATGGAGGAAGGAGTTCAGAGACTTCTTCAAAATACAGAGGAAATACTTGAGGAAGTGATTCGAAGATGCGTTGAAGGAAGAAATTTTACTTTGAGATATGTTCAATAAAAATCTTAATATAATTTAAAGGTAATATTAATATTCTTAGGATCTCACAAAGGGTTGGAAACTCAATAATCAAAGATTAAAGTTTTTAGAAATGATTACTGAGAAAATAAGGAAAGGTACCATAATAATGATTTAACCTGAAGCTTTACCTGTCACCGGACGACCTAGGCACAAGTTCGAGAATGTTCCTGCAAGTGAGATGAAAGGTTTAGATACTTCTTGGAAGCACAGAGGGATGGTTTGAGGAAGTGATTCAAAGATGACTCGAAAGAAGATCTACTGCTTTGAGATATGTTCGAGAAGAATCCTAATATATTTTTAAAGGTAATATTAAAATTCTTACAATCTCACAAAGGGTTGGAAACTCAACAATCAAAATTTAGGATTTAGAAGTGATTATTGAGAAATGAAAGAAAAATACAATAATAATGATTTTCACTTTAGAGCTTTACCACTATTAACAATAAATACGTTTTATAATTTAATTCTAAGGAATATTGAACAGAAAACCAAACCCTTTTTATATCCTTTACTCCTCCTCGCATTGACCTCATACCCATCCACTATTCCACACACCACAAACCATTTAAAATATATCCATTACACCTGGACCCTCCTCACTAACATCCGTTAACCCCTTAATCCTTCACTAACCATTCCATCCATTCTCACTACCCCTTAATAACCCACAGACATTTCATAAACCTTTTAATGTACTATTATATTGATTATTGCGCTGTGCGTCGCTTATTGAGAAAAAGACTAAGACACACTATTGAGAAATTGACTAATTTAGATTTAGAGTTTAGACTAGCACGGTGGAATAGCAAGTACACAAAGGAAAGTCGCAGTTGCTATGGAGAATTGCTTTCTGTGCTTTGAGTATGGATTTGAGCCCCTTATTATTGATTTAATGAGCTGCTTTTGCCTCGAGTGTCACGTGGCGCGTGACAGATGCCCGGGTATAAGAACGCAAGCTCCGTGGAGCGTAAGAAATATTTCCCACACTAATTTTCCTTCCTCTTTATTTAATTATTATTATTATTATTATTATTTTTAACTCAATATGACGGATTTCCCTACACCGACTCCCACGCCTCCACACCCCAAAGCAGATGGGGGTGTTGTTACACGACAATATTCAAAGACTTGCACGGCCTGCGAGTTGATGGAGTATTTTTGTGTGGAGAGCATGGCGACATGAGGGCCTCGCCAGAAGTGCAAATTTTGCCGATGGAGAAGGGTGGCATGTGACGCCTTAGCAAAGAATGCCGACATTGAGAGTCGGTTTATTAAGACAAAGTATTGGGTGATCCCCAAAACAAAGGAAGTAGTCGAGGACATTTGGGATGTGTCCATTGGGGACAATCAATCGGTGGGGGAGAATGAGGAGGAAGTTGAGGATGATGTGACAACCTGGGTGACTAGGGATGCGAGCAAGAGGTGGGCCGTCAAAGAGGAAGTCGATGAATTGGTCAAGGAGGAAGAAGAAATTCACATCTCAAGGAAAACCCCAAAAAAACGACGGGTGGTCATCGAATATGACAAAGAGGAGAGGGAGGTGGCAGAGAAGGTCACTCCTAAACTATTCTTGGAGGCTGACCCAATCTTCAAAGTAAGCTCACTTTTTTATAATTCATAAATTTAATTACTGATGATCCTGTTTTAGAATTCAGACGTCATCATCAAAGTCCCTACGGCGGAAGCTTCAAATGTGGAAGCGACCCTTGTGGAACCCACTGCTTTGGAAGTGGCAGTGTCGGTGGAGGATAGGTTACCGACTATTACCTCGAGGGAGGAAAACGAAGAAACCCTCGATCAAGTATGGTCGAAGAAGCCTCGTCAGGTTCGACGAGCAAAATTTATTGAAGACTTGAGCGGTGAGATTAATAAAATTGTCGATGCCTCTTCCTTCAACGTAGCCAAGGAGCTACTTGAACTTGGGGAATTGATTCCAGTAGGAGAGGGGGAGAATTCTGAAAAATGTAGAAAGGAGATAAGGGAAATTTTGGAGAAGATGAAGGGATTGGTTTCGGAGAAGATAAAAGAGAAAAGAAGAAAAAGGAATGTAGAAACAATTTGTATTTAGTTATTTTATTTTTTTATTTTATTTAGAATTTTAATTTTAATTTTTATAAGATTTGAATGAGAGAAGAAAGAAGAAGAAGAAAAAAGAATGGTTGATTGAAAAAATTTGTTGTAAAGAAAATTTAATGAAAAGAAAAAAATTTGTAATTTAAGTTTTTTAATTGAAGATTTGAGGGATTTTAGTTATTTGAAAAAAGAAAAGAAAGAAAAGGAAAAGAAGAAATAAAAATTTTAAGAGGATTTTGAAAGAAAGAAGTAATTTGTTTCAAAGAATTTAAAAGAGTGATTTAGAAGTTAAAGTGAAGTTCGAGAAAGATGGTCATGAAATGTTCATGAAGAATTTTGATAGTTCAAGGAAAAGGAAATTTTAAAGAAAGAATGTATATAGAAAATTGAGAAGAAATTTATTTTTATTTTTATTTGTTTTATTTTATTTTTTTTTATATTAATTTTATTTTATTCTTATTTTTATTTTATTTTATTCTTATTTTATTTTATTTTAATTTAATTTTAATTTTAATTTTAATTTAATTTTATTTATTTTTTTTAAAGAAAGTTGAAAAATTTTGAAAAGAAAAGAATAAAGAAGAAAACAAGAGAATTTTTTTAGAAGTAAAGATGTTTTAGATTTTAAAAGAAAAAAAGAACAGAGAAAAAAGAAAGAAAAAAAAAGAGAAAGAAAAAAAAAGTAAAAGAGAGTTTTAAGGTTTTGGTTTTAAAGGATATTTAAGATGAAAAGATTTTAGGAGTTCAGGGGCGTTAGAAATATTGATGGCTGGTTCACAGGATGTTTTGTCTGAGTCATCGAGTAAGCCTTCCCATTCCACGAGGTATTGAAGTTTTCCCTTGCGCATTCTTGAATCAAGGATACTGCTTACTTCCCACTATAGATGGTCTTCTACTTCGACCGGTTCCGGAGGAGGTTGGTTCTTGCCCAGGTATGTTTCTCGAGCCAGTTCTAGGAGAGATATGTGAAAAACAGGGTGAATCGCCTGCCATCTAGGAGGTAGCTTGAGTTGAAATGCAGTTTTAGAGACTTCAGAGTCAATTTCAAATGGCCACAAGCGTTTTTCAGCCAGTTTCTTTGATGGTCGAGTCGTTTGAATGTTTTGTGTGTCGAGCCATACCTTGTCGTCTGGTTTAAAAGAAGGAGCAGTTTGTTGATGTTTGTCGGACTGTTCCTTGTACCTTTGAACCTCTAATTCCAAATTTGATTTAATTTCCTCTTGGAGTCGTGATATGGTTCGAAGATAATGTTCCGCAGGATGATTAGTTCCTACATGGATTGAATTTAATCGCGGATGTCTTCCATAAACAGTTTTGAAAGGAGATTGTTGTGTTGAAGAATGAGTCGAGTTATTATAAGCAAATTCTGCCAATGGTAACCATGTGGTCCAATTGTCTTGTTGGTAACTGACATACATTCGAAGGTATTGTTCGAGGATTTGGTTGACCCTTTCTGCTTGCCCATCGGTTTCAGGATGATAGGCTGTGGAGAGGTTCCTTGTGATATTGAGTTGTCAACACAGTTGAGTCCAGAATGTGGATACAAACAATGAGCCTCTATCTAAAATAATATCATTAGGCAAGCCGTGTTTGGAAAATACATATTCTAGAAAAAATTTTGACAAATCTTCTGCTGTAGCAGTAGTAGTGGTTTTAATAAAAATAGACATTTTTAAAAATCTATCTACTATTACTAATATAGCATCAAAATTATTAGAAAGAGGAAGTTGAGAAATAAAATCCATTGATAAAGATTCCCAAGGTTTAGAGGGAATAGGAAGTGGTTGAAGCATCCCATACTTCCGGTGACGGGGAGCCTTATTCCTTTTACATTTGTAACAAGCTTTTATATAGGCCTTGATTTCCCTGTTCATACCTGGCCAGAAGAAATCCCTTGCTATTAACTGTTAGGTTTTATCAACCCCAAAATGACCAGCTAATGGAGAATCATGTCGACTATTGAAAATCTATAATTTTATCTCATTGTTGTCGGATATGACTACTCTACCTTAAAAGACTAATAGACCTGATTCAATACTAAATCTTTTGGCCCCTTTCTTAGAGAGTATTATGTCTTTTAACCCTAAACAATAATCATTCTTCGACTGAGCTTCGAGGATGTTGGATAGTGGATTTTGAAACGATTGAATTGTCATCAAACTAAGTTGATGAGATGTCAACATTGATTCGTTGAAGATTGATTTCACATTTGCTGGGTTTTTGTCAGCAAATGTGTCCCCCCGCTGTGGGTAAACTTTGTCCAGACGTGACAAGATATCTGGGACAATGCAGTTCTTACCTGGGCAATAGGAAATAGAAAAAGGAAATTCAGACAGAAATTCAGCCCACCTGGCTTGACTCCTGGTTAACACTTTGGAAGACATAAAGTATTTCAAAGCATTATGTTCTGTTAAAATTTGAAAAGGACTATCTAAGCTGAGAAGAAAAGAGCGCCATTTTTTAAGACAATGAATAATAGCTAAAAGCTCTTTGTCATGAATTTCATAATTTAATTCTGCTGCAATGAGTTTGCGTGACTCAAAAGCAACAGGATGAAACATTTTTGTTTCCGGATTCAATTGAGAAATGACCCCTGCGATAGCATAATTGCTTGCATCCGTCTCGACTATTGTCAAAGCAGAAGGATAAAAGTGTCAAAGAATTGGAGCTGTGGTGAACGCCGTCTTCAATGCTTCTAATTCCTTTCGTGCTGTAGAAGTAAAAACAAAAGGAATATCTTTTCTAAGAAGAGAAGTAAGATTGGAAATAGTTTTGGAGTAATCTTTAATAAATCTTCTATAGAAATTTTCAAAACCCAAAAATCCCTGGAGGGATTTAACGGATTTGGGCTCAGGCCATTCGAGGACCTTTTAACCTTTTTTGTTTTCCATGACTAAACCATCAGTGGATAATGTAAAATCCAAAAAATCAATAGTTTTAAGATGGAATTCACATTTATTATGCTTGGGGTAGAGACCATGATCTTGAACATGATGAATATGTTCATCTAGTGTCATTGAGAAAATTAAAATATCATCTAAATAGACGACAACAAATTGTTCAACAACATCTTGAAAGATGTCATTGACAAAAGTTTGAAAAGTAGATGGTGCGTTACACAATCCAAAAGGCATAACTAAATACTCAAAACTACCAAATCTAGTGCGCATTGCAGTCAGTGGTTCATGACCTTCCGCAATGCGAATAAGATTGTAAGTGCCTCTAAGATCAATTTTAGAAAAGAAATTAGCACCATTAAAAAGGGTAAGTAGCAATGACATAGGAGGAACAGGATATGCATTCTTCTTAGTGACTGTGTTGAGCTTTCTATAGTCAACACACAACCTAAGACTACCATCCTTCTTTTTTACAAAGAGGACAGGGGAGCCGGTTGGAGATTTACTGGCTCTGATAAAACCTTTGGCTACATTCTCTGCAATGTAGTCTCGAAGAACTTGAGATTTGTCCTTCGACAAGGAATAGACAGGACCTGCTGGAGGTACTGGACCTATTAACTCTATCTGATGGTCGTAGGGTCAATGAGGTGGTAACTTATCGGCCTTGCGGATTGAAAAAACATCAAGGAAATTATGATAGATTTCTGGTAGAGTCGATTTAATAGCTTCAACGTTGATTTGGTCGTCCTCATCATCTTTGAGAGAATCTGTTGAGGGAAGACCAGAATTGAGAGAGCATAATTCAATTACTTCGAGGAAATTTGAATCCTCTTCGAGTGAAGTCATTGAGCAAGAAGGGTTAGCCAATTGCTCATTTAAAAAAAGATCAGATGCTTGCAAGTCATCTGGCAGAGATTTGTCCTCTAGAAGGACATTGTCAGGCGGGTTGTTTAATTCCCTATTGACATGCATTGAAGAATCAGAAATATACTTAGTGCGTGGGGTGATCAATCCCCGTGTCCAATCAATTTCAGGATTCCAATGCGTTAAAAAGTCATGGCCAAGAATGGTATTGTCCATCCTTGGGGCGTCCAAGACTGATAATTCCCACTCAAAGGGGGGAAATTCGGAAAGTTGAAAACCCATAAAACTTTCTTACTGACCCAATATCTGGGTTCCTCTGATTCGACCAAGTAAATTGGAGTTCAATTGATATCTGTAAATTTTAGCTGTAACTTCTCTGCAAAAGATAAACTGACAAAAGAAATTGAAGCTCCAGAGTCTATAAGACAACTGAAAGGTGTATCCTCCTTAAAAAGAATGAATCTCAAGCGGGTTAAGGCAACTCCAGTCCTTAAGACATGGAGGTTCTGTGCACTGGGAGAGATAAGATAGTTTGCTTTGCACACAAGTAAACTATCTACTAGTTTTTTGACTTTGAACTAGTACCTTCTCTTTCCTTCAATTTTACACAATCTTCCAGCTTTTGCTTACCCCCACAATACATACATAACCCATTATCTGCTCGCCTCTTCCTCTCAGCTTCTTTAAGTTCCCCTTTAGGATCCAGTACTTTGCTGATATCACCTGGGGTCGAGCTTTTTGGTCGAGGTTTTTCCTTTCCCTTGTTGGGTTTGAATTGAGTCGAGGAGGATTGAGTTGTTCGTGGGTGAGAAGAAGGTCCCGACTTAAAATTTAGGCCTTGAGATTTGTTGGCGTATCCACAATGTTGCAGTCGTACTTAGTAAACGCCGTCAAGTTCAAGGGTTTGATCCATAAATCCGTTAAAGTAGTCATTTTCTGACCATTAAGATTTAATTGATCCAGAATCCTTGAAGGAAGTCCCTTTTTGAAATGATACTTGAGAGCAGCATCATTCCAACCTACTCAAGTTTGAAGTGCTCTGAAGTTCGAGATATATTCAGAGGCTTTACCTTTATCACTCATGCGAAGAATGTCAAGTTCAATTTCTGCCTTGTCAGTTTCATTAGGGTCACCAAACAACGTGAAGAGTTGGTCTTCGAACTTTTCCCAATTATTAATAAGTAAATGGGTTTCGGTCAAAGAGAGCATGAGAAGATAAGGTTCGAACCATCTTGCTGCTTTTCAGGCCAGAAATGAAGAAGCATAAACAACCTTCGATTGGTCGTTATTGAAGGTTCGAGGGTCATTATGGAACAGGAGTTTTCAGGTTTGCAAGAAGGGCCACAATCTGTATGGATGTTCTCCATCAAATTTATCAGGAGATTTCATAGAGGGAGTTTTGAATTTAGATCCCTCTGCAGATGTTGAAGTTGAAAGAGTCTTCATGAAAAGTCTCATGAAATCTTCCAGAGAATTAGATGGTCCAGGCTCTGAAGGGTGACCAGAAGGGTGGTTAGCAGGGGCGGATGGTGCCTCGTGCATTGTATCCTCTCCTTCTTCATCATCACTAGAATCATCAAAATCTTGTGGGATGTCTTCTACAGATTGGACTGAATGTTGCCGTTCCATAAGGAAAGATACAATAATAATGATTTAACCTAAAGCTTTACCACTATTAACTATACATATGTTTTATAATTTAATTCTCAGGAATATCGAACCAAAAACCCAACCCTTTTTATATCCTTTACTCCTCCTTGCATTGACCTCATACCCATCCACTATTCCGCACACCACAAACCATTTAAAATATATCCATTACACCTGGACCCTCCTCACTAACATCCATTAACCCCTTAATCCTTCACTAACCATTCCGTCCATGCTCACTACCCCTTAATAACCCACAGACATTTCATAAACCTTTTAATGTACTATTATATTGATTATTGTGCTGTGCGTCGCTTATTGAGAAAAAGACTAAGACACATTATTGAGAAATTGACTAATTTAGATTTAGAGTTTAGACTAGCACAGTTGAATAGCGAGTACACAAAGGAAAGTTGCAGTTGCTATGGAGAATTGCTTTCTGCGCTTCGAGTATGGATTTGAGCCCCTTATTATTGATTTAATGAGCTGATTTTGCCTCGAGTGTCACGTGGCGCGTGACATTACCACTATTAACTATATATACGTTTTATAATTTAATTCTAAGGAATGTCGAACCAAAATCCCATCCCTTTTATATCCACTACTCCTCCTTGCATTGACCTCATGCCCACCCATCATTCCACACACCACAGACCTCCCTATATCCTCACAGACCCTCCTCACTAACACCTGTTACACCTGGACCCTCCTCACTAACATCCGCTAACCCCTTGACCCTCCACTAACCATTCCGTCCATGCTCACTACCCCCGTTAATAACCCACAGACACACAATAACCCTTTAGCGGAATATTGCATTGGCCGCTGCGCTGTGCGTCGCCTATTGAAGAAAATGACTGAACACACTATTGAGAGATTAATTAATTTAGATTTAAAGTTTTAGATTAGCATGTTTTAATAGTGAGTACACAAAGGAAAGTTGCAGTGGCTATGTAAAATTGCCTCTGCACTTCAAACATGGATTTAAACCTCATTATTATTGATTTAAATGAGCTGCTTTTGCCTTGAGTATCACGTGGTGCATGACAAATGAGTTGATAAATTTTGAAGAAAGAATCTGGAGAAGTTTGAAATAGTTGAGTGAATTTTAGTTGAGGAATGTTGGGAATGGAGTGGAGATCATATCTGGGATCATGATGAAGATTTGTCCCCCTTGGGTTTATGTAATGCTTTTTGGAAAGAAAAGACATATAGGCTAAAGCATCTTCTAAATCAGAGTCTGTTTTATAGAAAAGAACTAAAAGTAAAGCAATAGCATTCATAGTTGAGTGAAGTATCTGCCTAGTAGAGAAGTGTTTCATAGTTGTTGGTGGAAGGCTTATGTGATGAGGGAAGTGGGAATTCACTGCCAAATGTGCAGTTGGGGTGTGTAGATAGAAAAAAACTTTAAGTGTTCACCACCAAAATAAAGTAGCATAGAGTGAGGAAAGACTTAAGGATGGCATCAGCAATTATAAGTCATCTGACATTTTTTTAAAAATCCATCATGGATGTGATGAGTTTGGGATCAGGAATTAGGAATGGAAATTGTGGTATAAGAGGTGGGATAATGCATTATCGTGGATTCTTTATCCACTAGCCCTGAGGCTAGTGGATAAGAATCTTCCGCAATTAAGAATATCTGATCCCACGAAAAAAAATTCCTGATCCCTAATTGTAAATCGGTCAACTTTGATACCCCCTAATAATGTCAGATGCGGGAATAAAATTGCTGATCCCTAATTGTGGATCCCTGAACATTGATACCTTCTATTAAATGAGTGAAAATGACCGGGAAAAAAAAACAAAATACTAGGGGCGACAGTGGGTGTTAATTTTTTTCTTTAAAAAGTTTAAAGTTTTTCCGAAGGGAAGAAAAATATTGTCTGCTGAAAATTAGGGTTCTTACCGAAAATAGGTTTTTTAAAAATAAAGAAATAAAAAAAGGTTCAAAATTAAAAATTATAATTATAATTCTAAAAAAAAAGAAAAAAGATGAGACATGTTACACTGGAAATAAAAGCTTTAAAATATACTCATCCCATCCGTGAATATATCTGTTGTGTATATCACACTTTCGGTGTAGTGTACATAACACTGACATGTTTTACTTCGGACCTTAAGGTTACGATGCTTGGTCCCGGGTTTAGACAGAACATGATCACTGCCAGGTGAAACCCACTATCTTTAAGTCATTTAGGTTTCATACTTGCTTGATTTTCCGAAATTCAGCCTAACGTTGATCTGTTATCGCATTTCACAAAAAAAGTTTTTTTTTTTGTGAAACTTGTTTTTATTCTTCGACCATCAAATGTTCAACCGGGCCATGAGTTGAGGCATTAATGTGTATGGTTTATATATTGACCTGTCATCTAAAAAATTGCTAAAAAAGATATTTATAAGGAAAAATATGTCGTTTTATTGAAAAATACGTTAACCTTGGATCTTCGAGAGTTTGAAAATAACAAATGTATGAAAACTAGCTCAACCATCTGGCTTGTCAATGTTAGTTTCACCTCCAAGTACCAGATATCAGCTAATGGCTATGGTAAAAAAAGGGAAATAGTTTTCCCAAGCATGTATCCGACAAATATTTCGCTTGTTTGAATATAAAAAATTAGGGATGAGAAATGTTTTAGCGAGTGATGATTCCAAACCAGAATGTTATAGAACAACAGGAGTTGTTGTGTTCAGTTAGTTTGAGGCAATAGAGTCCATTTCTAACATCGTTTCAGCATTCATATAAGTCGAAGTTCTGTAAGAGTTTCCACTGCAAGCGAAAATTCTCATATTAAAGCTTCTTGGGAAGCGCTATAATATCTCCCACAACCTACACAAAAAATATTAAGATACCATATCAGGACTTGTAATAACCCCAAAGCTCATAAGACTGTTACTTTTTAAAGACAAAGACATATTCTTCAATTATAATTTTTCACGATGTTTCTTTCTTCTGCTTCTCTTATCGTCCTTGCTTCTGCTATCTCCGCCCACTCTGTCTCACAGAGGGGCTATGGAAATTGTACGCTGCCAGGTCCTGTTTGTCCTCAAACCTGGAAAGATATGGGCCTAGATAGCTACCTGGAAAATTATCCAAATGGAAATAGTCTTACTCTTCCAGTAGGTGCAACAAATTGTTAAAACTAAAAGATTTAAATATATATAATTATGATGCACTACATTTTCCCTGTAATGTATATCTAGATGTATGTGGATCAGCTTAACATACACGATTTTCACTGTGGAATCAATAAGGAGTGCCAAATTGGACCGGTAAGATTTTGTCTTAATTTTTCTTTTCAAATATTTACACAGGAGAAGAAAAATGGCAACTTAACGTCGGGTTCAGTTCACATACCAAATTGAATCAATTCAGTATGTGAATTGAACCCAACGTCTAGTTGCAATTTTTTGCCCTTGTGTTAAATCAGTCTTCAGTGCTGAAATTATTTTAATCACTAAAATCATGTTAGATTTGCAGCCCTTGCTCCGCCCCAGATTGGGCTGTTCTCTATTCCGTTGGAAACCTTAATTCATATCTTAACTCTTTATCAAAAGTATTGAGGCAGTCGTATCATTTAACAAAACGTACGTCTATGAAAGTTAAGCACACTTTATGGAAACTCAGTTTTGGTTTTCTGTTGTTATCATTTAGATATGGTTACACGAGTTATCAAAGATTTGTGAGCATACAATATCTGAACGTTTTTTTTCAGTCAACTGACTATTTGGTATTCAAGCACTCCGGATTTTTTTCCAGGGGAAAGTGATGCTGGAGCGATTTCGGAACCCGATTTACTCCGAATTTTATTGATTGGGGTAATTTTACATGACAATTTTTTTCATCTAAGCTTAGCTCGTATATTGATGGTTTTACTGCTAGATAAATCCGGGAGAAATGGCTGAAGATTTTGTTAATGATGATTCTGGGACAAGCACTGGTAATAAATTTATCTTTACATAAGTAATAAAAAAAATATTAATATGTCCCCTTTGCTGTTATTATCTAGAGAAAAATAGTGAAGGACACGCATCAAATGGTCCCTCAGACTCAGACTCTGCACTATCTAGTAATTCAACAGTGTATGCGGTTCAACGCTTACGGAAAAGATTTATTCAGCCTGTCCCTGAAAGGGTTGATGCAAGCAATGCTGATACTCCAGTTTTTCCTGTTAGATTTAACTCCGTAGGTTCTTTTTTTGAAAATCGACTTTGCTAGAGAATATTAACTCCCTCATGCTTCCTATATATTTGTACAGCAAGCTCCGGTTGAAACAAATTTAAGGACTTTATACGAACAATTGAGCCAAATTGTTCTTGAGCTTCTCAAACTGAGATATAATTCCCCCATTAGTTCTGAAAAAGGAATCTACGGCTCTTTACATGGCGGTCGCTACTTTGTCGAAACTGTACCTCTTGCTAGGATGAATGACAATGCCCCAAAGAATAAAGCGCTGGCTTCCATCGCATCTCGGTTTAAAACTTTAGTGAGTTGAAATTTGTGAGACAAGCATCTTTGAATCAGCTTTTCTAATTGCATTGAAGCGAAAATTGTAGAACACCATTGTACTCGTTGGAGCCGTAAGCAAAATGTATCTTTGAAAATGTCTTCCCTTAATTTATCAAATTATCTCCTTTTAGAGAACTTGCAAAGAATCTAACCACGAAAATCAAAACGATAGAGTAAATTACTGCTTTGGGAACTCGTAAGTTCCTGCTCACTTTCTCACCAATCAAGTCATAGGCGTTTTTTCTTCATCGCTGAGGCCACTCCGGTCTTAGGTTAATTGAGCTTGTACGAGTCGAGAAGGGAGAATTTTCGAGAAGAATTCACAATGCTAACTTATTACAAGATTCTTATGAATTTTCATCTGGGTTTTTAATGAAACAGGCCATTATGTGCGATGAGGCTACAAAGCAACCCAACAGGTAAGTCAATATGAATAAGCTAATTCAAGAATCATATGATGATTATACATAAACTTCGTATGAATTAACTGGAAAAATACTTTACTAAATTACAGGGTAGGCAACTCTACCAAGTCTGAGTACCCAGTTTGCAATTTTGATCTACCCGTCTGTGACCTGACTGAGCCAAGTAAGTACCAAAAGAAACCTATACATTACAACACTAAGGCTTTACTAAAATTTAAAAAAATAATGTAGGGCTCAGAGCAAAACTTGAGTCAGGTGAAGATGTCGTCGGACTTTGCAGTAGCGCTATTCAAATGCTACAAAGCCAGGCCTAATCCTTAATTCTTGCGGTAAAAAGCATCGAGAAGTCGGGCTTTTTTATGATGCATTGAGTTTAATCTATTAGAAATTTTAGAAAACTTTCATGAAGAAACCACCATATTTCATTATAGTTCTAATTTTCTATTGTTAATTGTTTTCTTGAGGTAAAATGAAATATTGTTAATAGCGTTTTTTTAGGGAAAAAAACTGCTTTCCCTGCTAGTGGAATCAGTCTTTTTTCATTTAAAGATTACCTCGTGCTATTTTGCAACAAATTTCCTTTTCATATTACTCAAAAAATTAATACACATCCTTCATTTAGGTTGAGTGAAAGGGAATTAATTCTTTTGAAATTTGGATATACTTCACCTTTAGCTATCACCACAGTAACCATTTTGAAAAATATCTGAATCAAGTGATCAATTAGTCTTAAATAAAATACCTGGTAGTGCACAGAGCAGATAGAGCATGGAATGATAGAGAGATAGAGGAATGAATTGGAAAAGTAATACACGAATCAAGAAATCATTTAGTCATAAGTAAAATAACTAGGAGTACCTGGAGAAAGGAGAAAAGAATAGGAAACTTGATATCATTAAATTTAAGTCAAGTGAGGAATTTAATTACACAACAGTTGAAACTTTGCAGTAGTCTAAAGTTTGATATGGCACTTATATGGTATGGAAAACGTTGGGAGACACTCATTCAGTAATTCACTGAGCTTAATTGGACTTTATTTGAATTTTATTATGAGGAAAATTGGTTATAAAAAGCATAAAAGGGGGTTATAAAAAAGCCCAGATGAAAGCATTTATTTTAAAATCAAAGGTGTATGGAAAAATAGAATGGATTCCCAAGAACCACCTGAAATTTTTCTTGATTTTTCTGGATTTTCCCAAATTTTATTTAATATATATAATTTAATTGTAATGATAAAGAATGAAGAAAATAAGACTGAAACCCCCTCTTTTGATACCCAATAATTCTCCAATGTGTTCCCATGATTTACCAATCCTATACATGGCCAATGACACCACATTCTAGCTAATAAACCTGCCAATCAACATAAGGAATGACCAATATCACAATTAGAATGATATCACCTGCCAAAATCCTTGAGTAATAGGGATAATCCATCCAGAAAAAAAAAGCCAAAAAGAGAGTATATGTGTCAGCCTAGATATCCCTAGGCCTGAGTTTTTCTTATACTTAAAATAAGATAACCTTAAGTTAATTAAGCTTATATCTTAAAAATAAGGTTAAAATAATAATATATATGATTATATTACATATATATACAATTATTACTCTATTATATAAATTATAGTAGTTTAAATAGCTTATCCATAGCCTAATAATACTTATTAAGGTGTTAATGGAGTCATAATATACTTATCTTAAGTGATATTAAGTAATTATTGACATACATAAGCTTATATGTATACATAAATCTCATATTCAGTGAAATATGCAGTATATTATGTATATTTAGGTATATAAGTGGGTTTTAGGCTCTTAATAGCCTATAACCTTTGTTTTTCTGCTTATTATAGGTCATATGGAAGTATCCAGTGGACTCACAATGCCTACAGAAGCATAAACATCTATTTCAGGCGCATACACACAGTCTGGACAACTTAATCTGCTTCCTTGGATGGATATTCACGGATTTATGGGTTGGGAGGTCATTGCTGGGTTAATATGGATGCTTGGGGATGTTATTGGGGGCTTGGACATTTCATTTGTCTCATTTATATTCTTTGGGTTTTATTATATCCTCTTTGGATGATTTATTTTACCTGTTTATTTATGGTATCCACTTTTATCTGGATTTTCTATTTATGGTATGGGTCTGTGTTATCATTAATTGTGATGGAGGGTACTTACTGGAGGTTTGAGTGTTGAATCTACTTGAAGTGGACGCCATGGGGAGGTGATGGGCCCTCACAGTGCTTTAATTTCCAGGGATAGCAGTGACATCATCTGGATTGAAGGTCTGTGCACTCCAGTGGATTTTGGTATAAGTAAGGGAGGATTTTTATGATTATTAGACATCACTTACTTACTAGAATTCAAGAAAAAATTATAACACAATTATTATATATTAAAAAGCCTTTATAAATTGATATTATCTTTATATAAGCTATAACTATATTATATTCATCTATTTTCCACCACTAGCACGCATTTAAATCCAAGTATTGTGAGTTTTATTTGAGTATAACTATTTTATTAGTCTTCCCTGAGGTTTAATCAATAAATCATTTATTAAAAAGTAGTAGGACCATTAATAAATACTATTAAATCATACTTATATACTAGATACACTTAAAATATGTGTGTAATACCTTTAAATAAAAGACTCAAAAAAGTAGATAATAACACTATATATAACACAATTTTAACACCACGTGCAAACAGCTGACGTATCCACTGCTATGTCAGTGCAAAATAGCAGAAAGTTAGTTTAAAAGCTTGCCTGCTAAGTCCGCTGTTTATTTCTCACAGTAACCAGACATCCCTTCCCCCAAAAAAGTGAGATTCCCCCCAGTACATACAAACATGGGACATGCAATAAGTGCCCCAACCAGTCTCCTCTTGCCCTCTTGCCCCACTGTTGCTTTCCTCAAAGCTGACTGTTGTGTTTCTTGTTTTCCTTTCTTTTCTTTTTTTTTATCTAGCTACCCACTCGTGGTTTATTCTGTAAGTTTTCATTTTTTTCACCCTCAAATTTTTCCTCAATCTTGTTTACTTCAAAAATGACTGTTGCACTTTTTTTATCTAGCTCACACCTCTTTGCTTCTAACATAGAATATTTTTTTTAATTTTATAATTATGATTTTTTTTTGTTATTTTAGCTGCCTAGTCATCTTATTTAGCAAACAGCACCCAAACCTGTGTTTGAATGTAAAGCCTATGAAAAAAATTTTGAAATAAATTTTATTTGTAAAATTTTACTAAAACTTGATATCTATTTTTTGTTCTGATATCACCTATCTATTTTTCACTTTATTGGGCCAATTTCACCTTAAACAGGTAACAGAGCAATAACACTAACTTAGGGCATGATGAAAAATAATTATTAGCCTAATGCTACACTCTAAGCAATGAAATAGTGATAGCAATCTAAAACTAGCCTTTACAGCAGGAGAGTGCAAGGGTAATCTAACACTTCCACAGTGGAGGGCAGCCACAAACAAGAGATATTGCATATCCGATGATCAGATGTACATACTGGGTCGGGTAACCGGGATCTCACTTTTTGGGGGGGAGAAATGTCTGGTTACTGTGAGAAAAAACCAGCTGACATAGCAGGCCAGCTTTTGAAATACCTTTCCTCTACGTCGTGCTGAAGTAGCGGTGGATACGTTGGCTGTTTGCACGTGGTGTAAGGGGTATTAAGAGTAAAAATGAAGGGTCTAATTATTCAAAGTTACTACATGAAATCCCCATCCAATTACAATCAATATTGACTGAGAAACCACTTAGAAACCCAACTAAGGATGTGAGATGTGGGGTAACTGAATGAAGTGCTTGCAAGGCACTTGCACAGGTAAATCCTTGACAAAATTTTCAAGGGGTCCTTTTGGTCTAGAAGATTTTAACTGAGGTCCAACAGCGGTGATAGGTGGATATTCAAGTATTTCAAAGTAAAGGTACATAGAGGATTATCTTTATGTTTTATTACTCAATTAAAAGGTAAAATTATTATTACTATTATTATAATTAGATGGATTAGAATTAGGCAGATGTAAGTACTAAGGAAATAAGTAGTAGTAATAAAGGTATTATTGTTGGTAATTAAATAAGTTGTTGTGTAAATAAAAGATGACTTAAAACAACCAAAATGGGAGGCCTTATATAGGCAAAAGTGAGAGAAAGCATGGAGCTAAAAAATCCTATATACAAGAGTATGAGAGAAAAAGAAAATTCTAGAATAAAATATTGAAAATATTAAGGTTTTCCTATAAATAGTGTATTAAAATAATATATTTACTGTATATGTAAAATTATTTGATATATTTCAAAATTTCTGTAAATGTCACTTTTAAAACAATAATTTGAATTTTATTTATTTATCTTATTTTAGTAATGATTTTTATTTCATTTAAACTGTCATTGAACAGGGTGTTAGGAAATAAAAAATAAAATGGACATTAATAGGGGGTGTCAATGTTCAGTGATCCGCAATTAGGGATCAGAAATTTTTTTTCTCAGGATCAGACATTATTAATTTCCAAAATTTTTTATCCACTAACCCCATGGCTAGTGGATAAGGAATTCATGATAATGAATTATCCTGCCTCTTATACCCCAATTTCCGTTCCTAATACCTGATCCCAAACTCATCACATTCATGATGGATTTGTTAAGAAAGTCACATGACATATAATTTCTGATGCCATCTTTAAGTCTCTCTTCAATCTATGCTACTTATTTTTGGTGGCAAACACTTAAGTTTTTTTTCTATCTACACACCCCAAATGCACATTTGGCGGCAAATTCCCACTTTCCACTCATCACCTAAACCTTCTACCAACACCTATACTACTGACAAGAATGAAGCACCTCTCTACTAGACGGCTACTTCACTCCACTATTAATTCTATCTCTTTACTTTTAGTTCTCTACTATAAATCTGACAATGATTTGGAAGATGCCTTAGCCTAATTGTATTTTCTTTCAAAAAAGCATTACCTCATTTCCAGGGGGCCAAATATTTATCATTATCCCTGATATGATCTCCGCTCCATTCTCAACATTCTCCAACTAAATTTTACGCAGCTATTTAGAGTTTCACCCAATTATTTCTTCAAACTTTATCAACTCATCTCTGAACATCCTATCTTTCATAACAATTCCCAAAACAAACAGCATAATACCTCCATTCAACTTACTGTTGCACTATGTTGCTTTGGCTCAAATGGATATGGTGCTGCTGTAATATTCTTGGATAATCTATTTAACAAAGGATATGGTATGGTGTTATTATACACCAAGCGCTGTATGATTGCTATCCTTTCCCTCAATTCTAAAAAACTTGCTTGGAAAACTCCAGAACAACAACTTGAATCCTCTCAAGTAATGCAAGCCAAAGATTTCACTGGCTGTGTAGGTTTTGTTGATGGCACAACTATACCTTTGAGTAAAAAGCCTGCTCATTATGGGAAAACTTATTTTGATTGCAAAAAAATGTTAGTTTAAAATCTTCTCCAATTTCTCATAATAAAATGAACTATCATTTTATCTTCCTTCTAGATACTCTATTGCCGTTCAACTTATATGTGATGTCAATAAAAAATATTGCTTTTCACAGTGGCTGCCCTGGATCATGTCATGACTCTTCCGTCTTCCAAAGAATGAGGATTTATCAAACCCTAGACTCATACTTTGACAAATCTCAGTACCTCCTTGCAGACTCAGCATATGCAAGTGGGAAGTACATTATACCTGCTTTCCGAGGTGCAAGTGTAGAAAACGTTGTAGACAATCCTATAGTACTAGCTATAGGCCTTGACAAAGGGAGTTGGAGAAAAACCAGAGAGAAAATCCCCTGTCCCTTTAGAAAAATAGAGTGAGATTTAATTGTTAAAGTAAGTTGGTTCCTGTTTTGCTAAAGCACCTTTTCAACACACTTGACTGCTTGATGAGCCAAGAAAGTAGTCCCCAGACAGACTACCAGACCAAAGAACTGAAATGTAGAACAATATCCACACCAGAGACAGCAAAGATACTTGATGTAGGCTGAAAATCCACACCAGAGACAGCAATAATACTTGCTATAGCTTGAAAGACTATAAAAGAGAAAACAGTTGCCAAAGTTAAGTTAAATGAAGAACTCACTTGCAACAAACACAGCCAAATTGTGGCCAAAAAACAGTGAAAACTGAGTGAGGAACAAGGATATCACCTCCGGATGGTTGTATGATAATTAAGGTTGCCCCAAAGTGTCTTATTCACTATTTACACACAGACCACTATCTAAGAGCCCATGCGCACCCACCAAATTGAATAAAAACCCTCCTGAAGAACTCCCCAACCTCCTAAAATAGAGGCAGGTTGGCCGCCCAATGTTGGAGGTGCACCTGAAGCGGCCCGGCCTCCCTGAATCCAGAAAACCAATAAAAACCAACTAATCTACTTAGAAAAATTAGCTACAACTACTAAAACCTTTAAAACATGGAATTTCACTATAACAACATTGAGACATGAAATATAGAGAAACATTAACTCTATCCAATGGTACTAAGAACTTAACCCTAAGACTTAAGGTTAGCCCATAAAACACAAAAAACAAAATCAAACAGCTATCTTTTATAAATGAAAAATGAGGAAATGACCCCTTAAAACTTAGAATATGAAAAATGTCTTCAAGACATAAAATATAGAGAAAACTGGGGCTATCCAATGATAGTACCCACATACCCGCAGACCCAATATCCATGGAATAAAACCAGAAAAATACCCAATTCCTTAACAGATGTCAATTAAGACATGCACAAACAGAGCCAAATCACGCAACAAAGGACCCTGCCAATGTTGGAAGACCACATTTTCCCTCCAATTAAGAATGTCCACATTCTTTCTTCATCAAACCACCATGTTCAACCTTCTTCCGAAATCTGCCTCTGAAATGGGTCCTTGCCAATACTTCATTGACAATAATTTAATCTGCACCATGACACCACCTGTCCATCCATACAGAATGTCCTGTGATGTCTGCCAATCTAGAAAGAAGATCTTCTACAGACCTGGTCCATTATCTTCTGCAACAGATTCACCTCCCCCTCAACCTGGTCCATCTTCTGCCAGCACCAAAAGATCTAGGCCATCCATCCTGATACCCAAAAAGCTTCACCCTCCCAGAAGAGTTCCACAACCCATAAAACAACTAGTTCCACCATCCATGGTCCATCTGATGGTAAAGAACTTTCATTTCTTCCTTCAACTTTAAAACTGATGACTTCTCAGTTCCTCCATCTTCTGATAGTGATGATAACAATGTAGGATCCATTGCACCACCAACACCAAACCACTTGCCCACTATCAAGGCCAAGTTCCAACAAAACACATCTCAACAGAAAAAATTTCTGCTTCACTACTTCTAATCCACTCCTGCTAGAGATCCACAGGACATTGAGAACAGATGACACCTCATTCACCAGTTCAAGGCTAATTCTGAACACTTTATTTCATCTCTTGATTCCCTCTGTAATTCCACTAGTACTTGAGTTTGATTCAGAAAAGAAAAATTGACCACACCCTCTATAGGATGTAACCACCAACAACCCTCAGTTTTAAGTCTTGGGGGACCATCCTCATTTTATAGTCTTGGGGGACTCAAAAACCCTCAGTTTAAAGTCTTGTGGGACTCAAAAACCTAAATCATAAGCCCAGAACCAGAGATCAACCACATTAAGAAACAGAGAAAAAACTAACATTCTGAGGTAATTGTAAATAGAGCTGCTAGCCCATCAATTACCCCCAAACTTGCCTTTGCTAAATTTGGAGGCTCCCCCTGTGGATACCCTCCACCAATCTTTCAAAACCAACTCCAACAACAAAACCCATTCCTCAGTTTATAGTCTTGGGGGACTGAACCAACAACAATCCTCAGTTTAAAGTCTTGGGGGAATAACACTGTGTTCAGTTTAAAGTCTTGACGGACTAGTCTTGATAAAAAAAAATATTGAAACCAGCCAGTTTAAATTCTTGGAGGACTGCCAGAAACCAGATTTCAGTTTAAAGTCTTGATGGACTGATCTTGATACCATAGATTTTTCAGTTTAGATTCTTGATGGACTAATCTTGATACCATAGATTTTTCAGTTTAGAGTCTTGATGGACTGACGGAATTTTGCATAAAATAGACGCAGCCAATTTCATACAGAACACCTCCACAGCCAACCTTCTTAACTTCCACCTTCACCTCATCATCTACCCATCACTGAAAAAAATCTCCTCCTATCCATTTCCATCATCTTTTCTCACCACAGATCATGGCTGGATATCCTGATGTTAACCCTTCTACTCTCCCTTGCTTCACTGCTCCCAAGGACTATGCCTGCAAAAAGTGCATCCACATGTGCAGACCTTGCACATTCACTCTTCCAACTCCTGAAGCCAAATTCTACTACAGGGATTGTGATTCTTGCTATTTCAAAAAGAAAAGATGTGACAGAGATGCAAACTACCCTATTCCTCCTCCTTCACCTTCTCATAAATACATATCCAGATCCCCTACCAGATCCCCAGAGCTTGGTCTTTCCTCTTCCTCTTTATCTTCAGCACCTTCCAGAAGATCCAGAAGCTCAGCTCCCAGAACTCTTCCCAAAAGACCAGCCTTAGCTTCCCAAGAAACTGCTTTTATCTCTGCCAAATTAGCTCCAAAAGCTTCAAGATCAGCTCCCAGGCTTCTAGACCGCGTCCAGGCGGCCCTCCTGCCTCACTAGACAGTGAAAATCAGGCTCAAAGCCTCCAAAAACAACCAGAAAACAGCCAAATTCAATCAATTAACAAAAAAAACTCTACACAATCACCTCCCACTGCTCCCAGAGCAATGCAGCCAACCCTTCCAAGGTCTAAAAACTCCAAATTTTCCCAAACTTCTAGGAGACCTGCCAGAGAACCCCAAGCAGAAACCAGAACACCCAACACTGCACCCAAGCAACAACTTTGTCCCCAGCTAAGACAAAGAAACTAAACCTCTCTTCTGTCAGCCAACTATTCTTCTGAAAGTTCCATCTCTTCAAAAGCTCCATCCAGAAGAGATCAATCTGCTTCCAAATCACCCTCTCCTGCTACATCTTTTAACAACCCTGGTACTCCATCACCAGCACCTCCTCCAGCTGAATCCAACAGAAATAACAACAACAAAAACAACATCAATCACACTGCTCCAACTAAGCCCTAGGAACATCAGCCTCCTAGTTCACCTTCTCAAAACCTTTCAGAGGAGGACCAAGAGAATCCATATCTTTCCCTGGTTGATCCACCCACTATGACCATTACAAAATCTTCAGAGATCCAAATTCCAGCAGCTTACAAATTTGATGAGCTTTCAATCTGTAAGTAACAAATTAATTCATCCCATTTCTTCAACAAAAATAATTACTGATCCAATTCTTCTTGTCTAGTTGGCACCCCTCCTCCTGAATCTATTATTGGAGTTGGACAACCTCTTGAAACTTCTTTGACCCTGGATTATGGAGACATGAAGAAACACCTAAGCACCATGTGTTCCAACATTCTAAAAGCCTTTGCCCTCCATGGACCTTTGAAAGACTTTGAAAAATCCCTGAGAAAGCGCCTCTTGGACAACCACTGGAAAATGTCTAGGATCATTAAGCACACCCTCCAGCACTCCATTCCTGCCTCTTCTTCTTCCTCCTCTGAACTTCCCTCTAATACTATTCCTGACCATTACAATTCCTATAATCTCTCCAGCAGGATGCACTTCAAAGAACACAGTGCTTCCCACAATCCCAACAAAAATCAAAAACAAAATCACAATCCGGACCAGCCTCCAGAAGCTTCATCATCCAGACAATGAGCTCCTGCAAAAAGATTAGAAACATAATTATAATATAAAAGAATTAATAAAAATAATTTCCGAATTTTTTTTTTCTACTAATATACTAAAATTAAAAATTAATAAATAAAATGAAATGAAATAACATAAATGAAATAAAATAAAATATATAAAATAATACAAATGGTATCCCCCAGCCAATTGATGAGCTGATCCCCTGATACCTTACCCACATCCAAGTTCACCTTGATGTGGATACACAATTAAATATTTTAAATGATTAACAGAAAACAAACATCAAAAAATTAAGAAATTCAGAAAATAATAATAAAAAATGAAACACAGAAACACATGAAATAAATAATAAATAAAAAAGAAAATAGCATTGCCCAGCCAATTGATGAGCCTTTCCCCACCGATGCTTGCCCACATCCAGGTGACCCTGATGTGGGAACACCCTATATTTTTGATTTTATAATTTTAAACAACCCCCATAAAAAATTAAAAGAGAAAAAGAGAAAAAAGAAAATAATCTAAAACTGCTATCTAGCAAAAAACATAACTGCAAAATCAAAGAAAGTCCAGCTCCATAGATGGTCCAATAAGGGAAAGTCCGATCCATAGAAATGATCACTGGGTGGGCTCCCTCCAATAAGTAAAAATGATGGGAGACCACCAGTGATCCACCACCAACCCAAAAAAAAAGCAAAGATAAAGAAGCCAGTCCCAAACCAGTTTAAAGTCATAGTGGACTTGAAACCTGAATAATAAACAACAGAACTAGAATTCAACTAGGAAAAACAAAACACTTGAGACAGACATTCTGGGGTAACTGTTCTACAGAGCAGCCAGCTCATCAGTTACCCCCACACTTGCCAAAATAAAATCTAGAAGCCCCCCCTGGGTACCTTCTAACAAAAACACAACATCCAACACAATAAACCAAAACCAATAAGAGTGAAGAGTCCAGTACTTGAAAACCAAAGGAATTTCCATTTTAAAGTCATAGAGGACTAAAACCTGTGAAAAGAAACCAATACTAGGGTTCAACCAAATTAAGAGAAAGGGTTGGAAACAGACAATCTGGGGTAACTGTTCTACAGAGCAGCCAGCTCATCAGTTACCCCTACACTTTCCAATATCAAATCTAGAAGCCCCACCCATGGGTACCTTCTAACAAAACTTTCCAACACAAAATTTGCTCTGCAACACCCAAAATCCAAAATTTAAAGAATGTTCCATAGTTTATCCTCATTGCGGAGTCAATCTTCTTCATGTCTTGTGCCTCTGGGATAAAACCTCTTCACCTGGTCTGCAGCCACTCTCTTTTTCAAGACTGCACCATCCAACTCTTCCAAAACATAAGAACCTCCAGACGCCTGAGATCTGACTCTGTAAGGTCCATTCCATCTGTCAGCAAACATTTTTCCCCACTGACTCTCCAAACTTCTATTATACACCAAAACCAAACAACCAGGTTTCAAGGGATTCCTAAGTCTATGAGCCAACTTCTTGTCCCAGTATCTGACTGATTGATTCCTAATCTTCATCATTCTAGAGTATGCCTTCTCTTGACACTCCTCTCTACATTCCAACTGTTGCATCCTGGCACAGAGCAAATCTTCTGTTGAGTGCACATCATCCCAATCTACTCCAAGATAAGAGACAGCTTCTAAGTCCACTGGTAGAACTGCTTTTTGACCAAACATTAATTCATAAGGAGAATAGCCAGTTGTCCTCTTCACAGTGACCCTATCAGCAAAGAAAACCAAGGGTAAATAATGCCTCCACTTTTCAACAATATCTCCACACATCTTCACCAAAGCATTCTTGATAACTTGATGGCCTCTTTCAACCATGCCTTCAGCTTCAGGATAATAAGGTGTAGCCACTCTAACTTTAGAACCAACACTAGCCACAGCTTCTTTAAATTCGGCACCAAACTCTGGCCCGTCATCAACAGTCACCAACTTCATCAACCCATACCTATAAATCCACTCCTTCTTCAAAAACTCTGCCACATTCTTGGAAGTCAAATTAACCAGAGGCACTACCTCAACCCAACCAGATAAATCATCCCTAGCAACAATCAAGTATTTATACCTTCCCTCTTTAATATGGAAAGCATCCAGACTGACCCTTCCAAAAACAGTTGATTTGCCAGTAGCACGGCCAACCTCTTTAGGTTTCAAGTGACTTCTTCTTCAACATTCTTCACAAGATTGAACCCAACCCTGCACAGCCAACTTCATACCTGGCCACCAAAATCTGTCTGATACTCTTCTATAGGTCTCCCCAAAGCCTCTATGACCAAGGTCTTCATGCAAAGACTTCAAATCCAATTCTTGACCCTTCTTTTGAGTCACCACCACTTGAGGGTTTGGATGTCTCCTCCTCATCAACCGCCTTCCTGACACATAAAATACAGGGCTCTTATTCTTGATTGCCAACCAAGTATCATCATCACAACTATCTGGCATCTCCAAGGTCAACAGATATTCCACCAAAATAAAATAAAACCCAGACTGACCCCAGGTCTCATCTTCAAAATCCAACAAAACAAAATCAAAGGGTACAATTCTGTCATCAAAATCACCAGTATGAACATGAGACAATTGCGCAGCCCAACCAGGACACCAATCCTTAAATTTTGGCACATCCTTCTCTTTCCACTGAACCTTGTCAGAATCCAGTTCACTAAAAAAAACACCCTTTACCACATTTGAGCTGTCCCAAACAACAACTCCATCTTCATCAACAAAAACATCCCAATCACCAGAATCAAGTTCAGATCCAGCCAGTTTAGCCTCTTGGGGGAGGTCCAAAAATTGATCTTTCTGATCTTCTTTCTTCATAATTTTCTGCAGTTTAACCTCATGCTGGAGGCCCAAAGATAGATCTTGATGATCATCTTTCTTCATTATCTTCAGATTTTTTTCTTGATTTTCTAGAATTATCTTGAAATTTTTATCTTCTTTTCTTGAGTTTTCTTTTGACCTACAAAAATAACTAGGGGTTTCCCCAATGCTCACATGTGTGGCCCAGGTAATGTTTTTGAAAGGTGTAGAAGAAACCCTAGCGGTGAACAATTGGGAGGACTTACTTTTAGACCCCAATCTCACCGCCCCAAAACTTTTCTGCATATCTTTCAATAAAGATATATAACCAATCTTCTTCCTTGAACTTGAATTAAAAATAATTAAGAATCTTGAGAGAGAACAGAGACTTGATAAAAAACTTGATGAATACTTGCAGAGAAGAGAAACATTAAAAAGAGAAAGTTGAAAATCCACTTGGTATATCTCCAAGGGAGCTGACCTACTACAAGCTGGGATTTCCGCATCTTGGGGAGAGGTTGTAGCTGTCAGATTTTCAAACCGATGCTTCCTAACTTGACATGAACACCCTTGTTATCTTATAATCTATTTACATACTTATACCTAGAACAGTGTAGTGATCATGTATTTGTGATAGTATTAGATAGGTTAAGCATAGTTTAATGATAGTTATAGTTATATATAAGACAGTAAACGATTCTTTTATTCTCCATTTATTTCTATCACTATTTATTAATCAATCATCTTATCAAATTCATTTTCCACACCCACAATACCGATACATCTCATTACACTCATACTTAGGTATTTGTTTTGCTTTTTCTCTAATTCACATAGTCTTATTTTTTCCTTTCCTTACTTTTAGGTTGGCCCATTGAGCATTGCCAACAAGTAACAATTTTTGTAACTAACCAAAAATTGATATTATTATCTTAAAGGTTAGAAAAGCTCCATTCTGATGTACTTAATTTTTCAATTGATTTCTATCACTATTTATTAATCAATCATCTTATCAAATTCATTTTCCACACCCACAATACCGATACATCTCATTACACTCGTACTTAGGTTGGCCCATTGAGCATTGCCAACAAGTAACGATTTTTGTAACTAACCAAAAATTGATATTATTATCTTAAAGGTTGGCCCATTGAGCATTGCCAACAAGTAACGATTTTTGTAACTAACCAAAAATAGATATTATTATCTTAAAGTCCTCATAGATTAAAAGTCTGAACTAGAATCGACTGATAACCATGGAATCATCTAATCACCCTGGCCAGCTATTACAGGACATTCCTATATTGACGTCCTCAAACTATCTGACATGGCGTAGAAAGATGATCTTCTATCTATCACAGTGCGACCTAGATGATCTAGTTGAAGGCAAAGTCCCAATTCCATCTACAGATGAGGCTACAGATGCTTATGTCATTAAATGCTGTCAAGCTGCGAATATAATAGTCCAAAAGTTGGATGACACAAATTTAAATTCACTTGTCAATGAGACCAAAAGATCTAACCCTATGGGATTATGGACAAAACTTGCTGAACGCTACTCAGCGACTGGACCCACAAAGATAGCAGCGGCGTACACCAGATTTAGCTCAATCAAATGCTCTGAAGGAAAAATACCAGTATTCATCACGGAACTTCAATCCTCAATCAACGAATTGACCCTAATTGGACAAAAATTCGAAGATCAACACTACTATCACCGCGCAATACGGGGGGCGGACTTGTTAGCAAGTCCGCAACCTTGGACTCAAATTCACCACAGATTGAACACACATTGAGCTATTGACAAAGGAACCATACAATTAGGGATGAACACCACTCAGCATAACAGTTTTTGTGGGTCTTCAAGTAGAGTTCAGTATGAGTTCAGTATGAGTTCAGTCTTAGTTCCATCTGAGTTCAGTCTGAGTTCAGGTTGGGGACTTGCTAGCAAGTCCACCCCCTATATTGCGTAGTGTATTACTTCATCCTGGACAAATTACCTGACTCACTTGAAATGCACCATGCGATGATAATCAACACGTCTGAGGATACCGGCAAACCACTCACCGTTGACATTGTCCTTAAAAAACTTCACCTGATTGCCGATCGCCTTGACTCATCGGAGACTGCACTAATTGCCAGAAAGGGTAAAAACACTCAAAACAAAAAACGAGAATATTGCTCTAACAGCAAGCACAATGATAAGTGCCCCCATTCTGAAGACCAATGTTGGGCGTTGCATCCTGAACTCCGCCCTAATTTCAAGCCTAAACAAAAGAACGACTCAACAAGCTCAGAAACCGCTAATTTTTCCCACGAGATACTCCATCTTTACACCACCGTCACCACAAAGCTTCCCGACTCCAATAAGTTCATCTTTGACTCAGGAGCATAGTCACACATGTTCCCTGAAAGCAAGCTGTTTACCTCATATGACCGTGTTAAAATCCCAATCAAAGTCTGGAATGGAGCAATGATATATGCGTTGGGAATTGGATCTGTAGACTTCATAAACGATAACAACAAAGGAGTTCGCCTTACAGGATGTCTTCACGTCCCAAAAATTATTCGCAATCTGATTGCCTTGGCCCCGTTCATCAAAGGAGGATGCCGAATGCATGCTGAACCCGACGGATCTATCCTAATAGAGAACAATGGAAAGAAAGTGCTCTCTGGCGCGCTGATCCCTGGATCCAACTTATACCAGATTAACGCTAAACACCGTAAGCTCACAAATTCTAATTTATCTTTGATTGCGTCTATCAGGAAATCTGACTTATCATCTTGGCATGAACGACTTGGGCACGTTAACCTGGATTATCTTAAAAACTTCCTAAGGCACTTGAACATACATTTTGATGACACAAGTGATTCTTTCTTCTGCGAACACTGTGTTAATGCCAAGCTTCATAAGCTACCATTTTCTGGGCATTTCCCAGCTGCTACCAGACCACTGGAATATGTACATTGTGATTTAAGTGGCAGAATTTTTAAGACTGAAGCTGGAAATGAGTATTACTTCAAATTGACAGACGCATACTCCTCATACAGATTTGTGTATTTACTTAAAAACAAAGCAGATACCTTTGACTATTTCTTGCAATTCAAAAGATATTCTGAAAACCTTACTGGTCGAAAGTTGCTCAACCTCATTTGTGATGGAGGTGGCGAATTCGTGAATAAAAAATTCAATGACCTTTCTGTTAATGAAGGTTTCAAGATTATTACCACCTCTCCATATACCCCGCAACAGAACCCAATTTCTGAGCGAGGGAATAGGACTTCCATTGAGATGGCTAAAGCAATGCTTTTCAGGGCTAATATGCCAAGCAGGCTGTGGGGAGAAGCGATTAGAACAGCGGTATTCATTGAGAACCACATCCCAACAAAATCTAATCCAAAGAGATTGTCACCCTATGAGATGCTATTCGATAAAAAACCTAAGGTACAATACATTAAAACTTTCGGATGCTTTGCATACACCACAGAAAAAATGGGGGGGTATTGCTAGCAATACCCCTTGCTTGAACTCCGTTGAGCCACAAATCTATGCTTGAATTATGCACACATCATCACCATGTAGGAAATTGTTTGACCTTACATTTAGTCAGAGATTTGTCACAAATTGAGCTCAAGATGAACCTACATTGATCACCGTTTGATCTTGTAAAATCCTAATTTGATCATCAGTTGAACTCCCTTTGATCTCACTTTGATCTAACATAAGCTTTTGCATATCCAATATGTCAACTATTCAATTTCAAAGAGATTCGTAATGAATTTCACGTGGAATATTAGAAACGAAACCAGTAATTTTGAGTAAATGGCTCATCAAAATGATTAATCTACAACAAAATACCATCAAAATTCAATCTGATTACTGAAAACTTTTGGTAAAATGACTAATAGATATTTAAATTGGAAAATAATATTCCATTTCTCAATTTCAAATTCAAAATATAAATCCTTGTTTGAAATGTGAATTTTGTAGATTCCTTGCCTTCCTATATTATGAGTAATATTTGAGGTATTTTACACCTTTGTAAATATGGTGTTGTGCTGCTAGAAATTATCTCTGTTTCAATTCAACTTTATTGAAGCTTGATTACAGAATGATACATATTTTATAACTATTTTGAGAAAAAAGTCACTAGTAATGAATTTATCCTTTTATCATTCCTTTATTAAACCTCACTTAATCCTACTTAAATCCAAATTGACCCACAAAAACCTTATTTGGGATATTTTTTAGCCCAGGATGATTGAAGATTGGAGCAAAATATTATTTTAAATATCCAATATGCCTATTGATTAAATTTCTTCAAGCTTACTTTAAATTCACATTAACATTAACTTTCACAGGAAATATTAAACACAAATCTTGAAAATATAGTATTTAAAATCATAATAAATATAATATAATATGCTTACAACAAAATTTTCTTTCTGGATTGATTGAAACAAAAAATTGTTCATTTGTGAAAATAGAAAAAATACTATCCATCCTGAATTTAGAATCCATTTTTAAAAATTTAATGCCCCCTCACTTTCAAGTTTATCATGTATTTCGAAAATTATATTTTTAATAATTTTGTGAATAGTACACCTGAGATATAGACTTGGGGATATCAAAAACTAAAACATCAGCAAATTGAAATGTTTTTTATTGTTATGAATGGAAATAATGATTGAAAAACACCATTAGAGCAAGTTTGATTTTGAATAATAGGCATACTTTCTCATGTAAATTTCAATAAAAATAATTTTTATTCTTACATAAGTTGTGGTGGATACATTTGAGCTCAAAAAGAATTAAAATTGACAAAATAAGACTTCTATAATTCATATTCAAAAATGAAATCACCCTTCATTATCTACCTGTAAACTATTTTAAATTGAATAATTTCAAAGTCAGTATATACTGATGTTATTTTTTCTTCTAAAAAATTTATTAAATAGATTAATAGTCATAAAAAGTTGACATAGATGTTAAATTTATATAAGCAATCTTTAATTCATAAAATGATAAATTTATCTTTTATGTAAAAAGTGATGAAGGAAAAAAATATTATTAAATTTTTGATGCACTATCAATAAAATTGAAGATAGAGCATATCAAAAGTTTAAACTTAATTTCAATTTTGATATCATCATTTTATTTTATTTTACTTGAGTAGAAAACAGATTTTAAATCTCAATATAATTTTAAATCCCATTAGTTTGTAGATTTCAACATTTGAAACTATGAAATAAATATTTATGAAAGAATTTTACAATATTTGCCCTTCTAAAAACTCATAAATCCAACTTCAAATCTTCTAACCTTCACAAGTAACCACAACGCATTCTGAAAATACTCTATATTTAAATAATTAAAGGTAAATAAAATTATGTTTTTATTCTTTATTTCAATTTTTGATAAATAATATATATATATACATATATATATATATATAATTTCTTAAAAAGTCTAAGAGGGAACTTAATAGGGGGTGTCAGTTCTGGCAAATCCACACTTAACTTAAGTGCGGATTTCAAACCAAATCAGCACTTACAAATCAGCACTTAAATTTTGCAAAAAAGTCACTTATTTCAAAAAAGGGTGTCAGTTATGACCTCAAATCAGCACTTTTTTCCCATTTTTTTTCACAACCACATTTTGGCCACAAAACATCCCTTCCTTTCTTACCCCATCCCTGTCACATGTGACACACTGACCTTCCTTTCTACCTACCCATCAATCGTCGGCACACACCCCTTCCTGACATTTTCAATATTTTGACCAGGCATGTTTACATTCTTTTTTACTTATTTCTTCTACTTCTTAATCTTTTTTCTATGGGTGTCAGTTCTGACCTCAAATCAGCACTTTTTTTGTGATTTTTTTTTCAAAACCACATGTTGGCCACATCATCCCTTTCTTTCCCATACCATTTTGTACTCTCCAAATGTCTTCTTTGTGTACTTCATTCACTTGGGTTGGTATTTTGGTTTGTTGCATATTCATTTTTTTTGGAATTTACGGTGAATTTTTTTTTGGATGGCTCATTAGTTTTCTTTCACCAGCTCAACATGAAATCGCATATTTTCTGAAATCGCATATTTTGTCAGTGATTTTTTTTTCATTCATCCCTCATATCCTTTTCCTATTCTCCTCCAACATCCCTCAAACAATTTGGTTTCATTCATTTTGTCATCTCATCTCTCCAGGTAAGTCACTTTATTCTTTTTTTTTGATTTTTTGATTACTAATTATAATTGTTTTTTGTTTTTTTCTGTTTATTTTATTTTTTTTATCTAAATTTTTTTTGTAAGTGGTTATTTTGGATTTCAATGTTATAATTAACCTTTTTTCTCTCTCCCTCTTTACTTTCTTTTTTAGCTCCATCACCCTACTCTTCATCCCTCCTTGGCATGGTCATTATCCCCCCTTTCCCTTATTTCACTTTTTTTTGGCTCCATTTCATTGAAACACATACATTGCACATTCTTTATGCATTTCACTTACTCCATATTCAATTTCCCCACAATTCCAACATCAATCTTTCTCACTCTATTTTTCCTACTTTTCAATCAAGGTAAGTTTCATCTCCTTTTTTTCATGCCTATATGATATCTCATTCCTTTTATGAAAAGTTCATACTTAAATATATGTATGACTCTTATCTGGATAACAGTGAACTTATAAAACTCCTTTTGATCTCATCTTCATTACCACTTTTCAAGTTTTTGTAAAATTTTGAAAATCAGACTCGGAATTAGGGTTAGGTTTATTCAAATCTAATGTTCTTTTTACTGAAGATTCTCCTGAAGGCTACCTTTCATTTCCCACAAACAGATTTGAATTTAATTCAGTGTTTTCTGAGATATTGACCATTAAAGTTGAGCCTTTTTTTTCCCAATTTAAATTTTTATTTCATTTTTTTATGTAAAAAATTAGGGTTAGGTTTATTTAAATCACATGTCCTTTAACTGAAGATTCTACTAAAGCATATCTTTCATTTCCCTCAAACAGGTTTGAATTAGGTTCAGTGGTTGCTGAGATTTTGACCTTTGAAGTTGAGCCTTTTTTCCGAATTTCACTTGTCTTATTTCACATTTTTATATTGCATATTTAGAGGATAAGGATTCTGAAACTCTTATATGATTATTATCTAGGCATTTCAATTATATAGGCATGTATTCGTTGCTCAAGAATATCACTAAAGCTCAAAAAGATGAAGATTTTTGCTTATGGGACACTCTACCTTCCTTTAACTCTTTTCTTGCTCTTCGACTCAAAAAGCACTGTAATAAAGCATTTGAAAAAAATCATGAACTTGCAACCAAAGTTGAAATACCGAATTGGTGTGACTCCGAATGGGAAGATATCAGCCACGAATATTTTTTATTTTCTAATGTTATTATCACTTATTCTGGATTTCACAATAAAATTCACACTGATACCAAGGACACCAATTTTCTTACTTTTGGTATATTCTCATATATCAAACCGATTACTGGCCAACCAATACCATCTCCAGCTAAAATCAAATGACATGGTTTATATTTTCCAGACCACCAGTGCATCATTGATTTTGGTTTGGGAAATGGTATCATCGAAACTATTTGGAATTCTTCTAAGGATAATCATCAAACAACCAAAGCTCTTCCTGGTTTGGAATCCTGTCAACATTTAACACATTTTGGTTGCTCATTTCAAATCAGTCATAAGTTGATTCAAAGAATCAATAAGGTAATGAAAGAAGGTAAAGTTAATCGATTTAAAAAAACTTTTTTTAGATCCAAAAAGTATGGGGATTAGAGTTGTCATTGAAAATTTTATATTTTTTTGTAAATTTTTAATAAATATTTTTTATGTATCAATTTCCTCAACTAAAGTAATGGGCCCACGACCTTGTGTTGTATAAATGGTAATCATGATAACATTTATTTGTTTCATGGGGTTCCTCTAGCCTATACCTGTGGAAAGTCCCAAACTTTTGTTTCTAGATTTGATCTGCATTTTGGCTTAAGGGATTGTCATTACTTTAAACTAGGGAAATTGATATATATTAGATATTTATTTAATAATTTACGTAATTATATTAAATTTAGATGACTTCCACCACTTACTTCAATAAAATGCAGGGGGGGGGGGTATTGCCAAATTTTCAAATCTGACATGTGAAATTGATGACTTAGAAAAATTTTGGTGATATCAACCCCTTGCTTCAATAAAATGCAGGGGAAAGTATTGCCAATTTTTCAAAACAGATATAGAATTATTTTGACTTGTAAATATTTTGGTGAAAATTTTTGACGAGAATGTGAAAGTAATTGTTTCCACCTTGAGCAGGTTTCTGGCTCAAAGGAATAGCAGTACCATCAACAAAACCAATACATCCTGGGAAGCCCTCTGCTTGCATAACCTGAGATGATTCAAGTCGCTCTTCTTTTGTTGGCCAGGTGAGAAGTTGAGATTACAAGGAGTTGATGGCAGTGATACATTGTTTGGTATAAGTGTTAATTGAACCATACCCTAAATCAAAGACATTTTCTAAACGTTTCAAAGCGGCTCCATTACCATTTGAACCCAAATGACATAGTGTGATGGCCAATTGAATTGAAGGATGTTGTTGTTCTTTTTGAGAATTATTGTGAAATATGGGATGATCCTGAATAAGCTCAAGCAATTTAAGGAAACATTCCTGAGAAGTCCTGAACAGCTCTCTAAAACTGGGTGTAGATAGTTTAAGATGTGTTTGGATGGTGTACTTGGGGGTATGAAGTACTTGAGGCTTTCTGGGAAGAAGGTAACGTTTTGTGGCCATTTTTGATAAAAAGACAAAATCTTCTTCTAGATCAGAATCAGAATTGCAATCAGAGTCCAAGAGCAGTTCAAGAGCCATGAAAGTCATTGCTTTATGTAATTTATCACAATTTGAAAGTGAGGAAGGCATAACTCTTATATGATATGATATGAAGATGTAAGTGATGTACGATGTTTTGAGTTATGAAGTGTTATGCTGCGGAGTGCTGCGTATGAATGGGATGATGCTGACAAATCAGTGAAATGGGACTTGATGGTGAAATCAGCACTTTTGGTTGAGAAAGTGCGGATTTGAGTGAAGTAAGTGACTTATTTCATTTTGAAATCCACCAGTATTGGGGCTAGTGTGTTTGGGAAATCTGCACTTTTTAAGTGCGGATTTGTAAGTGCGGATTTGCCAGAACTGACACCCCCTAATAGTGGTTTTGGCATTAGATATATAGATTCAACTTTCAAAAAATTTGTTTGGAATAAATTACAAAGACAAAAAGGATATATTTTGATGAAAGAATACTGATTTAGGTTCTCTTAAAATTTTATTAACCATTTTTATGGAATATTAATCCATGGTTATCATTCTTTATGATATTATCATAGAATTTTTTCCTTTTTTAATATAATGATTTTCTATTGTGTGGTATGTAGGCTAAGATAAGTTTAAAAGATTTATTGAAGATATATATACCAGAAACAGTATATTCTGTAGATTTATAACTATAACTTACTTTTCTGATGTTTTACATCTTTGATAAGTAGCTCATGCATTACACAAGTAAATAATTATAGTCTCTGGAAATAATTCCTTGTGAATTTCAAATTTTTGTTATTCTTAAAATCATTACTCAAATAAACTAAAAATTTCTTCAAATATTGATTGAAAGAAGGAGTTACAAAATCTTATTTTGTAGTTATAAAAGTTTGAGTTATTTTTCATATTATCAAGTATAATGAACATTTGTAAATTTTAACTTGAAAACTAGTGATCATAGCAAAGTAATACTGGAAGAATCAGATAAAAAGGGTGGAATAAAGTCATAGCACAACAGGAAATGATACAAAATTGTTGATTTTTATCTCACAAAATTCAACATATTTTTAACATATTTTACCACCTTTAGATAATGTTTAGTGGATTTTAACATTATTATAACAAGCAAACTTAACAATGTTTTGATTTTTTTAACAAAAATAAATATTGTTAGATCATTTTTTTAAAAAATATGACTTATTTTTATGCTTTATCTACAATAGTTAGTAGTTTTTTTTGCAGAAATTACTTGTTTTGATATTCTATTTTTGAATTTTTTAAAAGACTTCATTTCATTAAAGTTTTGTAATAATTTTTCATTAAAGCATCATATTTTAAATCTAGAGATTTGGTTTTGAAATAATATATATTTTCATGTTAATTGACTCATTATTTTTGGATTGATAAATTATGTTAAAATTGGGATTGCTTATTTCTAGTGAGTGTACATCATAGTTTGTTTTCAAATCAAAGATTAATAAATGGTGAAATTTGGTAAAATTCTAAATATCTTTTAAACCTTTTTGATTTAAATAATGTTTAATGTTATGTAATCATTCTATAAGTAGAACACAGTTAAAATCTGATAATGGTACATTGCTTTCAATTTCTAATACTAAAATTCTATTCTACTTGAAACAATGTAAACTAAAGATTGGTATCTCATAAGAAACTCACAATTTTCAAAAATCATATTTCCAACTTTTTAAACATGATACACATTAAAATATATTTTTAGAATAGTTTCCTAATTATTTTCAAATACTAGAAAATAATGAACTCAATTTATTTTAATACTTAAACCATTGTGATGAGTGAATTTCACAATCCTCTAAGTAACATATGGTTACCATTTATACACATATGCATGATTTCTCCTTTTGTTTAATTTTAGCTAAATCTAAAAAGTAAAATCACATGTTGAATATCATCTATAGATAAACTTCTTATATTAGAAGTTAATATTTCATATGAGAAATTTGTTATTGAGTTTTGGAAACATTAATAAGTGTTGGGTATTATAATTAAGCCATTTATTCAAGTAAATAAAAAAGGATGACTTTCTAAATATTTCATATATATATATATATAATAAAAATTAATTATATAGTAGCATTTAACCATGTTTTTATACTAATGTCATATAAAAAAAGGGATTGAACTAAAACTTTCAGTAAAGAAAATAAAAATAAGATAAGTTAATATTCTTGTTTATATTCTCATATTTTTGAAATAGCTTACTTAATGGAGAAAATTATTTGGTTTTAGAGTACAAGAATTTCTAGATAAAAATCTTCACAATATAGTTTGACCCTCTCAAAAAGAAAATTCCTCAAATTTTACTATCACATTTTATATATTTGTTAAGTAATAGAAAATGGAGTTGTGTCTTTGACAATGAAGCTTTAGAAAATGAAATAAATGATTTAAATTTATAATATAATTTTTGAAACAATAAATCATGTATTCAAAAAAATTATATATCTTACAATCAAGATAACAGTATTAATTAAGCAACTCTAACAACTTTGGAAAGAAAACAAGAAAAAAATAATTAGTAATATGCATAAGTTATTTTTAGAATTCAAGGAAACTTAATAGCTCTACCTGTAAACTAGCCTTAAAGCAGGTTTGGATTTAACATGTGGAAATTCATACATAGTACCCTTCCATCATTAGAGCAGAATAAAATTTATGTAGTTTTATTTTTTAATTTATAATAGTATTTTTATTTTTGGCTTTTTCATTAGTATAACTATATATTTTTTAACTTTTTTGTTTTTCATAACATAAGTTCAAAGCTGCACATCACTACTTCAAGATAAAACTCCATATAATGTAATAAATGAATGATATATTATAATGAATTTTACTAGAGACTTTTCAAAAATGGTGATTAAGAATACTTATTATATTTTTTTAATTTTTTATTATTATTCTATCTCTTGAAAGGAGATGGCCATATCTCAATTTAATTAGTTTTTCCTCAGAAAAATTTATTCTTGATCTAAATAAAATTGCATCACTATTAACTAGATGTTATTATACAATTTTAACAATTTTTTTATCTGAACATAGTTGAAAGTATGTATAAATTAAAGTGTTTCCACATAGTCTTACTATTATCCCATCATTATTTTCACATTTAGATTTCATTATAACTGTAAAATAAGTTTTTCAATAATTTTAATAATACCTTAATATTTAATAATTTAGTTACATAGTAGATTTTTTATCCTTTTTTTATATGAGGCTTATTATATAAACACCACTTTTAGATTTTATCCATTTTGATGTCTGATAATTTAAATTTTCATTCAACTACCCAAATTATATCAAAAAAAATTCAAAAGTATATTTTTTTAATGTACTCTTTTTGATAAACTTATCATTTCTTATAGGTTATTCTTCAACTATTTATTGTGATTAATTACCCACTCATTTATGGTCTGTTATTGTTGTTCATTACATACAGACAAAATAAGGATACTCTCATATTATATTGGAGTTTTAAATTAAAAAGTAAATACTAGTGGCTGGTATTAAATATGAAGTTGTTATAACTAAGTTGAACAATAATTAATGATTAAATGGCATTTTATATTACAAATTTTATTGAATGTATATAAAAATAACACTCAAGAAATATATATAAGATATATATATAACCATTGTATATCAAAAATGACGTACTTATCAACATGGTCTTTTTAAATGATTTTCAAATTTACTTAAAGAGACATTAATATTACCAATTCAAATTTTATATCAAATATAACAATATTATTATTTCATTTTTAATTATTTTACAAAAAATTTGAGTTGCAAAGTAATTTAATTCAGTATTTAATGAATGTTTTTGAAAAATATTTTTAAAAATAGAAATAACCCCTCACAAAAAAAAATATAATTTTTTTACTTACAATTTGCACCATATTTCTACCCTTAAAATATTGGTATTCTTCTAACAAAAATATTTTTTAAATAAATTTAAAATTTTTTTCATTATTCAATTACAAAATGTCAAATTTATAATTTATTTTACCTTACTAAAAAATTTAGTTGAAAATTTAATTTTGTATTTCCAAAAAATAAACTTAAATGTCAAAAATTAAAAAAAAAATTATAAATATAATTATGAGAAAGAGGTAGATTAAATTTATAATATTCATATAAAAAAATTCATATATTTTATGGTGTTTGAATTTTAAATTTAATGTATTAAAAAATAATTATTAAATAACCAAGCCAAATGAAATTGGCTTGGATTTTTGGTATCACTAGCACTTATTTTTTTTCTTATACTCACATTTTAATTTTAATTTTTTTTTCTTTTTCTAGATTTCTCATTTTTTTTATGATTTTTAATGTTTTTAAGACCGAAGTTGCTTTCAAACAACTTCGGTCTAACGTTTCTCTCACTTTCCCACCAGATTGCACCTGGTAGGGAAAGTCGCTTCCATTTTAGAGACCAAAGTCACTTGCAGGGACTTTGGTTTCTCTGTGTGCATTGCACAGCCAGAAAAAAACTGGCTGTGCAATGCACTGCATGCAGCACATGCAACACGCATCGCTGCTGCAAGTAATGCGCGTTGCATGCAGCCTGCATTGCTTCTGCATGCAACGCACGTTTCTGCTGCATGCAGCGCGCATTGCATGTGCTGCGCAAATCTCATGCAGCTGACTTGATATCAGCTGCATGAGATATGGTAGCGATTGTGCAACGCGCGTTGCACACTGCTTTGGCCACCTCCCAGCCTAGTAAATTAGCTGGGAGGGTGGCAAACATTACAGAAAGCAATTGAAGTCGCTTTTAGCGACTTCGATTGCTTGAAAGAGACACTTCCAGCCGGGGGAAACCTGGCTGGAAGTACTAAATTGCAATGTAAGGGACCCAAGCCAATTTCAAAGGCTTGGGTCATAAATTAAGGTTTCTAAAAAGCAGCCAGTATAAATCTGGCTGCAATAAAAAGTAAATTTTTTAAATAAAATACATAAAAAAATAAAAAAGTGTTCAAATAAAATATACAACACTCTTCAGCCAGTAAGAAAAAGCCTTCCATTGTTACACATAGAAACAAAATCAAATGTTTCTTTCATCAACATTGGTCATGTTTCAATATTTTGAACCAAGTAAGATCAGGAAAAATGTCACGGCAAAAAAATTGCATAATTAAAAGTCTCCCAATTTAATATGGTGCGGAGGTTCATATTTTAGAAATAGGTGGTGCACATTATAGTTCCCTTTAAAAAAATTCAAAAATGAATTAATTTTGGTGCAATGTAAATTTAAATGTGATGAGTGTATGTTTTTTAGCTATGTGAAACATGGTAGCTAGAATTATGTGGCGTCAATTTTTTTAGATGTGAAATTCAGTGTTCCACAAATGTGCATCTGTACAACATGCAGCCAAGTAAATTCTAGCTGGAATTAGTATATGCATAGGAAAAAATGATCATGCTGTGTACAGTGCCTTGGCAACATAATTCTTGGAATTTAGATGAATTTTATCATATGACTTGGAGAGCTGCATTTTTTTGAAAATGTGATCAGTGAAAATTCATGATATATACATCTGTTTGCCACCCAATTTATTTTTCCTTTCTCTTTCTCACTTACCTTTTTCAAAAATTATCAATCATATTTTTGCTTTATCATTTTGAATTATTGGTACTATTTTCTTGACCTTATCTGATTACCGGTAAGCAAATTTTTCTTGCTATTGCATTTCATATCATTTTGGTTTGTTACACTTTTTTACACTTTTGACAAGTTAATCTAATGATTCTAATTCTGAATTTATTTTTTTGGTATCTTTTACTGTACCTTTTCGATTCATTATAAAATAATTCTTTTTCAGTTAACTTAAAGTTTTTTTATTTGTTTGTCAATTTACTTTTCTTTATTCCTTATCAAAAATGTTCAATTTATTTATCTAACCATTTATTTTTTAAAACAGTGATTATAAAATAAACTTTATAATTAGTTTTGATCAATCAGCTACAAATGGAAGAAGATTTAATAGACATGTAAGTTCATGTTTTGCTTATCATTTTTCTATATTTCTTTAATAATTTCTCAACCATTATATTATTAATATGAAAAGTAAAACATCATCTTGTACTTGCTGAAAGCATACAGGATAATGTTTTGCTTTTCATAATAATAATTAGATTGTTTGTACTTTACCTTTAATTTATTGATTTTTAAGTTGTTTCAAAGTCTCGTACTTGCTGAAAGCATACAGGACAATGCTACAATTTAAAAATTAATAATTTATTGAAGTATAAATTTCTAAGTCAATATATTGATCAGAGCAAGATTTTTCATTTTATATATGTGGATATCATAATTCCGTAAATTTTTTAATATTACTAGTGTATTGGAGTTATACTTTCATTATATTATTAATATTAAGTGTAGAGCCAAATCTTGTACTTGCTGAATGCATACAGGATAAAGCTATACTCTTTATATGTATAATTTAATAAAGTATACCTTTGAAACGCTTTCTTAATATTTGAAATAAAGAAAAAGTATATAAATTTACTAATATGTAGATATGCTAACTTTTGTATTTCTAATATTGAAGATATGATAAAGTTAAAGGTATCATTGACTGATAATTGAAATTATGTTACTATTTTCTAATTTTTGATTTTTTTCTATTTTAAATCAAAATTGAATTCTCTTAGGATTGAACCATCAATGAGTAATGATTTGAAAAAAAAACGGCCAGGGAAGAACTCTAACAATAGGTGGGCGAAAGACATTGCTACTGGAATGAAACTTGTAAATGCTCTTGGAATGGATACAAACGGGAAGAAGCCACATTTCTATGCACAATCTTATGCAAATAATATGACAGATTGCAATAATTATTACAATTTTTTTCCTGGATGTAGTATTTATAAACCAAAAGGTGTCTTAATACCTAATGTTCTTGTGCAGACTTTTGAAATTCATGAGCTCAAAGAACTAGATATGTTAGAAGCTACGGTGCAATGCATTAAGGATCTTTCTTACTGGAAACATGAAATTAAAAATAATGGTTATCATCAAAGAGCTGGTGGTTTTGGAAAAATGTTTGGTGGTGGCTTTATTTTAGATAGAAAGAAATCTTTATATATTTGTAAGTATCACTTTTTTTAATTTAAATACTGAATTTTTGAATGATTTTCCTTGCAGATGAATACACTGATGATATTGTAAAAACGGATGAATATAAAAAACGAATGAAGAGGATTGCAATGTACTTTGAATATTTTTTTAAAAAAATATCATATGTAAAGTACAATGAGGCAACTAATATTTGCGCAAAACTTGGTATTCCTAGATTTTCAAAAGTTTCTAGTGAAGAAGAGGGTGTACCGTTTGCTAGTAATTTAACTTGGACATCTGGAGGGAATGGTAATGGGTTCTCTAATGAGGTTCATCTTGATAAGGATGCAAGTGAGTATACTTTAGGAATATTTTTTCCTAAAGATACAGAAAAAAACACTATTCATGTGAAGTATGATAAGACCCAACCACGACAAATAGGTGGAGAACTTATGTTTTCCGAAATTCGAAGTAAAATCAACTTTGAAGCAACTAATGGAATAACAGTGACATTATGGCCTGCCAATCAACTAAGGCATTTTACCTCAAGATGTCATGAAATTCCTGGCTTCACTAGGATAGGTTCTTCTATTCAAATCAGCACTAGACTTTTTCATGCTATAGAAAAGCTTAATGTTTTTGATATTGATATTTCAGAATACTTAGAAATTAAAAAAGAAAAATTTAGGTTAGAATATTTGATTAGTGCTTTAAGAGATTTTTTGAAAAGAGATGACTTAATAGAGGAAGAGATAGAATCAGCAAAGTATTATTTATCTAATGTTAAGACAAATCTAAAAAATCTAGATATATAAATATTAAAAATTTATATTATATATACACAACTTAATGCAAATTTAAACATGATAAATACTGGGAGTAGCTGTAACATTTTCAGTTTTGATAATTATAGTATTATCTATTTTTTTTATTTGTGAAATAAAATAATTTTTTTTCATAATATTATAAGAAAATTTGATTTACTTTTGAGGAAATATATAAGTTGTGAAATCTTTAAATGTCATTTTTATTAAATTGGTAGCAAAGGTTCTAAAATAAAAAAAAACTATAATAAAGAATTTGAAATATATTAGCCATAAAAATGTGCTTTTAATGCTACCAAATTAACTGTATAGTATTTTAGGTCAAACAGGCTTATTAATAAAAAAGTTAATAATAAAGAGTTGAAGAAAGAATTTTGAATCAATAATAGATTAAATTGTATTTTTTTAAGAATGTACTCATTTAATTATTTAAATTGTTCTACTTCTGATTAAAAATGTTACAATCAACGAAAATATTTGTAATAATTAATAGATTATATAATATTAAAGGTAAAGTAACAAAACTAGAGCAGTTATCATATTTTTATATAAACAATAAAATATTTAAGAATTTAATACAAGTATTTGAAATCATATAAGTAGATTTTAAAATCTTTGTTATTGCTGGACTTACAATAATTTTTTTTAATAATTAATTTAAAAAATCATGTCAAAGTTTACTTAATAAATTTCAAAGATGGTCACATTTTTGACGTATTTGAAGGAAAATAACTTGAATTATACAAGATATATCATATAGAAAGAACTTTATCTATTTACATGTTGGAATATTAATTTATTGAAAGGCTATGTTTAGCAAAAAAAGGTGATACTGGCTGAATGGAGCTCCAGTGATTAAGAAAATCTGCAGAAATAGCCCTAGCGATTCCCGGAGGACTTGGGGTATCAAATTTTAAAGGAAATGGATCACACTTGCCTATAAAAGGTTTTATTAATGTTAAAATATAGTTATTTAAATTTTTCCAAATTATTTCTTTCATCAAATGATTTTTTTTTCATGTAAATTAAGAAACTTAACTTCTGATATTACCTCCAAGCAATCAGCTGCTGAAGCCAATCTATGATCTTGAGAGCTCAGAAATAAACCACGGACACCATCAATTATATAGAATGTGAAAGATTGATATCGGTGGTGGGAGTATTCAGAATTTATTTTGTTTAGTGCAGCCTTTTGTTTCTCTCTCATTATAGTCAGTTCAGTATTTTCGTTTTTCTCACTTGATTGTTGAGCTTCACTAGTCTTGCCACTTGATATTGTTGCAGCACAATATTTTGATTTAAGAATGATAATTGACATAATTATATCAATGATAATATTGCTGATTTGAAGAAGAGTTGACATTGATATATCACGGGTTTGAAGTGCAGTGGGACCAACTTCTAAGCCATCAGAAATCGGACTCTTCAGATTTGAAAGGTGAGCTAGAAGCTGAAGACCACGTTAAATTGGACAATCTGAGTTAATGTTTTGATGTGATGGAAGCTGGCTGAATTCATGTGCGGTCAGATAAAGTGAAGATGATATAAGAGATACCCATGAAGAACGGCAGTGGTCACTTGGGATCATTAATCTCATGAGCATTCGGATAAGATTGGATTCAGGGTGATCCGTTTTCTTTGTTGAGGAAAGAATTTCAGTATTTAAACCATCAGGATCACATAAATCTTCCATTTTTTTGAAATCAATATTATCGAGTACCCATAGCTGTGAGCTATCAATCTCTAAAAAAATATTTGCTACAAAAGAAAAAAAAATAAGTAAAAGAACAAAAGTCAAGACTAAAAATTATGGTAACTTACATAACTCAGTAAGTTTTGAAAGCCAATCTTCTCCACAAGATTTTTCCCAATGAAAAGTAAACATTGGAATATTTGACATGGGTTCTTGGGAAGAAGTAGAAGAGATTAATTCGAGGAGAGTAACAATTTCCAACCACGAACTGAGGACCTTTGCCGTGCTGATTCTACCTTTATAAAAATTATGAATTTTACAGAATTCCTCCTGAAAATCAGATTCTTTTAGAACTGAGGGTGAATAAGTTAGAGGTTTTTTTGATATCTTGATTGGAGTTGATTTCATTGGTAGAGAAGCTTTCAAAGTGGTCAAAGTAGGTAATTTAGGAGGTGATGGGTATTGCTTCTTAGAAATGAAGGAATTCGGTGATGAGCTGTTTGAATCATCATCTTTATCAAACATATCAACATGTCTTGAAGAAGATTTTAAACTTTTCTTTTTTTGATGAACAAGCATAGCTTCATATTCTGACAGTTGATCATCACTATTTTCATCGCTCTTTTCATCATCTTCATCAGGGAGAGGGCGTTTATGAATGGAACAATCTACAGCAGGTGAGTTTCTGGTACAAAATATCAAAAGAAAGATAAAAAGTACAATATGTAAGCAATAAAAGAGATATATGATAGAATTTTAAAGATAAAAGAATAACAATAAAAAAAAAGGAAACAAGAATATACTCATTATCAAAACCTTTGCTTTTTTTTTGAGATTTATTATTTGATACATCAGAAAATTCATTAGCAGAAGCCGGTTTAATACGTCAAACAAAAGAGGAGCCTTGGGATAATCTCTTTTTCTTGGAGCAGATAACAGGTGTTTCAAGATTTTCCTTAGAAGTTGAAGCATGAGTTAAATCTGATGGTTCATCTGTCTCATCATCATCCCTAATGACAATGATTTCATCAGGAGGAATCATACCCTCCTCATAAGCTACAAATATATATGAAGAAAATAAATATTAATAATCTTATCTACTAATTTAAAAGGAGACAAAAAAGGTGAAGAACATACATTTTTCAAGGCTTTTCACATATTGTAGTAAGTCATTACAAGGGTTAGATAAATATGAAGGAGAAGGATTATTGTTAAGGATCTTGACAAGCTCTTCTGTTTTATCTCTAGCCAATTCAAGTAAGTTGCGATACTGAACTCTCGTTATTTCCTGCCTCTCATTGCTAAGTACAGGAGGGTTAGGTGCCATGCCATGTGGCAGACATGGTGCAAGCTCAAAATCTTCAAAGCGAGTATCAATCAGAGAGTGGGATGAAACACATTCAGGTGCTGGAAAATCAAATTTTTGAAAAAAAAAAGATATAGAACATAAGTGAAATATATAAATTAAGAGAGAGGAACATGATATACATACAAAGTGGAGGTGTAGGATTTTGTATACTAGACATATTGATTAATGAATATTAAAAAAAAGTATTTGATATCAAAAAATTATGATGTAATATGATGAATAATTATAAGAAACTCTATTCTAGAAAATTGAAGTTGATAATTTAATAGGATAAAAAATTGAATAAGATTAAAATTAAAGTGAGGATGAAAGAAACAGAAAACATAAAGAGGGGTATTGTATATTATTTGAGCTTTTTTTAACATGTATTATTCATAGTGGGGTAAACTGAGTAACATGCTAAATCACAATCTGTTTATATTGAAGCGAAATTTGATGTAGCTAACAGAAAATACTAGTAATTCTTTGGGGAATTTTAGTGTGAAAAACAAATAATAACAAATGTATATCCCATATGCAAATTGCCACGGGTAAATACAAAATTTTTTAAATTAGAATTTACTCCTAAACAATGGAGATACACTTAATTAGTATATTATATGAAAAAAAAGGATAATCCTTTATGAATATTTGTTAAATTTACTTTCAGATGACAATACGAGATTCACATATATACTGATATGCCTCATCAAACAAGAAATGAATTATAAATATAAAATTGGTAACATTAGAATTTAAGATAAGAATTTGTTTTTTAGCTGACAGGAGGAGTGTCAGGCTAGGGTGTGGGCACCGTGACCAAAACTTTGACAAACTTGGATACAACTAAGGGAAAAAAAAGTGAATAGTTTTATTTTGCAATATATCTTAGTCTGCACAAGATATTGCATTGTTGTCCCTAACTATACCAATATTGTTACTTTTCAAAAGTTATACGACTACTAAGTTGATAAAATATTATTATGAATCACCCAATTAAATACCTTAAGCAACATTCAAAATTATTAAAATATTAATATTCAATTTGAGATTTGGATTAGCTAATTTTTCACAACTTACCACAGTTTTGATTAATATAATAAAACTTGAAAAAAATTGTTGAGATAACCTAGAAATGGGTGCAAGAAAATGATGAAACATATGACTTGAAACTTAACTTATACACTATTGATAAACTTCATGGATCCTGATTAATTTCTATCGAAATTAATTTTGAGACTAGCATATTGAATTTTAGCTATGACCAAGTACTGTAAGTGCCATGGTTTGTATTCAATATATTGGTGTTGAAATTAATTTTGATAGGAATCAACAAGTATCATATGGCACCATGAATGAAACACTGAAAGAAACCATCAAATTTATGAGGCAATGAACCTCATAATTTCGATCGAAATTAATATAGACCCCTGAATATTGAATACAAGCCATTTCACATGGACTACACAGACATAGATAAAATTCAACATGCATGGCTTAAAATTAATTTTGATTGAAATTAACCAAGGCATTAAAACATCAATTTTTATATGGTGTACTTGATCAAACCAGTTTATCTAACTGCTTAGCTTACCTATACTTATAGGAATTTTATGCATAGTCCATGTCCATATTAATTTCGATTGAAATTAATGTTCACTAATACATAATGAATACATGCTATGCCACTTACACTTTCCAGGTATAGCTACCATTAAATATGCCAGTATCAAAAATTAATTTTGATCGAAATTAATGAGCATGATAATCATGAATTTCTGGAGTCAACTGCTTATTTTTATGCATGGTGCCTTGCCAACATTAATTTCAATCGAAATTACTTTTGATACTGGCATATTGCATGTATATATGCCTGGAAAGTGTAAGTGGAATAGTGTGTATTCATTATGTATTGGTCAACATTAATTTTGATCGAATTTAATGTTGACATTTGCATATTGAACCCAAGCCAGAAAACAACCCAGAAGATTCTTCATAAAACTTCCCATTAATTTCGATTGAAATTAAGGCTGACCATATACATATTGAATGGTAGTTATATCTGGTCTGAGTAAGCGGAGATTACTTATATTCAATATGTATTGGTCAACATTAATTTTGATCAAAATTAATGAGCATTTTGATCATGAACTTTTTCAGTCAGTTAGTTGTTTCAATGCATAATGGCATGCCAACATTAATTTTGATCAAAATTAATGTTGAAATGATATAATGCTTTTTTGCATGACATGTAAAGGACGGCAAGTATTTTTAAGTATTGAAATTTACTATACATGTTGAGGGTAAATATAAAATTTACATATCCATATTAATTTCTATAAAAATTAATGTTGACCAATACATAATAAATAGTAAATATGCCTGGCTAGTGTAAGTGGCATAGCTTTTTTTCAATCTGCACTTGGCAACATTAATTTTGATCGAAATTAAGGTTCATGATTATCATCAATTTATTCAGTCAGTTGCTTACTGTTATGCATGGTAACATGTCAACATTAATTTTAATAAAAATTGAATTTGACATGCCACCAAGCATTTTTATGTAAGATGAAAAGTAGGGCACTCTATTCTTAAGTAAACACATTACAATGCATATTGAGCATGTAAATATCATTTACACATTAATATTAATTTCTATCAAAATTAATGTTGACCAATAAACATTGAACACAAGCTTTACAACTTACACACACCAGATATAACTACCATTCAATATGTATATGGTGCTCACTAATTTTGATCAAAATTAATGAGCAGTTTTATGAAGAATTTTTTGGTTCTTTTGCTGGTTTGGGTTCAATATGAAAATGTCAATATTAAATTCTATTGAAATTAATGTTGACCAACACATAATGAATACACACTATGCCACTTACACTTTCCAAGAATAGACACCATGCAATATGCCAGTATCAAAAGTAATTTCGATTGAAATTAATGTTGGCAAGGCACCATGCATAAAAATAAGCAGTTGACTCCAGAAATTCATGATTATCATGCTCATTAATTTCGATCAAAATTAATTTTTGATACTGGCATATTTAATGGTAGCAATGCCTGGCAAGTATAAGTGGCAAAGCGTGTATTCACTATGTATTGGTCAACATTAAATTCGATTGAAATTAATATGGATACATAAATGTGACATAAAGAGGTATGGACCATCAATTTGTTGAAAATACATTTTTATATCTCATACATTATTTGTTTTTCTTAAATAAAATGTTACTCTCTCTCAATATCACTTTATAACATTTACCAAGCTGCTTTGAAAAAAAACAGAATACATAAAATTCAATATAAGATAGCTATATTACACAGAAGATCACCGTTATACCTAAGTTATGATGATGTTGATGCTCTATTAATTGATTCCCGAATCTTTACCAGATCAATATCAGCTCCAACCCCAAGTGACTCACGTTCATTCACAGATAATCCTTGCAAAAATGTTGCTGAATAGCAATTCTTGGGGAGGTATTTGGGAACATTGAATATAACATTTTGTGCAACTGTCCTTTCTGATGACCGTGAATATGTTTTTAATGCTGATTTTCTTTGAGCTGGTGTATGGGCTATGTCCTGAATCATCTTTTCCATTTTTTTAAACAAATAATTGAGTTCAGGATTTCGCCATCCAGGAATAGCTCGGATAGGTGCAGTTGGGGCTGGTGCTGGGCCTTCCTCAATATCAGTGATGCACCTAGTATCATGAAAAAGCACAACAAAACCTGGCACATCACTGCAGAGATCTCTTGCTATCTTGTAGCGTGCACTAGCAATCTGAATTCCAACTAAATCAGCTTCATAATAACAAAAAGCAAAGTAAAATAAAAACTTACCTTGGTCTGATAACGTTTTACTTGTGCCCTTGCCCTCTTTTCGATCTTTTCTCTTGCTACCCTTTCCTCTTCTTGCCCAAACAACCTTATCATCTCCTTCCCCTTATTAACTACCCATTTCTCAATAACACATTGAGTGAACTGAAGCTTTGACTGATCGATTGTATTCAAGGTGGTGAGCCATCTCATACAGTGGTCGCATACTATGCTTCCCATGACTTGATTCCAAGTTGATTCTGAAAAATCACGGCAAGTCCAATCAAACGCAAATTTCCGAAAACCTTTTTCTTGAAATTCACGCTCTAAGTTTCTTTTGACAGAAAGTGGGATCGGTGCTCCTCCTTTTAGTCCTCAAGGCTCAGGTTCTCGAAAAAATTCGGGTAGTCGAATTTTGGATCGCAAGAAGGCTATAGAATTGGTTATCAGAAATTGTCAATCAGCTGAAGAATTGGCACAGTTAGAAGATTGGACTTGGGTTAGGACAGTTTGAATTGTTTTTAGTTTGAATTGGTTCCAAGCTTTCCAATTTTCAATCTCCAAAGGTGTTGGGCTGGCAGGATATTTTGTTATTTGTGTTGGTCCCCCAAGACAATACTTCAGAAAGTGGTAAATATTTCTATTTAGACTGTCCGAGCTCCTGGGAACATCATTCCATCTAACTAAGCCTCTTACAGCCCTTAACCCCCATTCTCGCTCATGAGACTCTGCTGAATTGAGTCAGTGGTATCACTGATACCCATAATGATTGAGGGATTTACTAACAATTCAAATAAGTTAATTAAATTGGTTATTTTTCAATAAAAGAATACACTACAAATTTGACTTACCTGCTCCACTTGTGCTTGCTCCTTGGTTAGGCTGAGCAGATGATGATTGGTCTCTGAAAAATTCCCTCAATACTTCACTAGCCCAATCTCTTCCTAGCTGATCAGCACTTTCAGAAGCAGAAGGATGATTGGGATTAAAATTTCTCGGTTCTGAATGAGACTCTTCGCCTGGATTGGGATTAGGTGGTGGGTTAGGATTAGGTGGTACAGATTGAGATGCATCTGGAGGTGGATCAGCAGAGGGTGGTGGAGGAGTATTTCCAGTATTAGTATATTGAGGCGGAAAACAATCAGAATCGGTTGGGTCAACAGAAATCCCTTCAAAATTATCATCCATAATGAACTGTAATAAAATAAAATAAAATAAAAATAATCAGTTGTTAAAATTTTTACCTATCAAAGCTAAAGTAAAAAAAGATACTATGTATATAGTCTTGTAAACGTGTATGTTCTCTTGTCGAAAAATAAAGTGAATAATATATAGCTATCAGCTAAAGTTGGAAGGTCAAACTATTTATAGTAGATGAATGAGCAAGAAGATCATTCATTAAGTAAAAAATTTTATCATATTTCTCATTATCATGATTTTATTTCTTTCATTCTTACATTTAAGATAAAAATGACTCATTGAAAGCATGGGTTCTCTCGCAATAAAAGCAACCAAAGTAATTGTTCACTGATTTATGATAAGGTAAGTTGGATGCATTGAATTTTTTAATTGAGCATTGAATTATTTCTTTCACCATTTACAAATATCACCAATCCTACAAATTTCCCCAATCCCAAATTAACGCAAAGATGTTAGTCAACAGAAAATAAATTTGATTAATTTTTTCACTCACTACTGTCTGCAGTCCAATGGCAGTGACAACCTCGTCTTTGATTCCAAACATTCCTTTTTTGTGCTCGACAGTAGCTGCATGTCCAATTATTGCATCTTTCTTAATCACAATTTGAGTTGCTTTGGCTACTCTTACTAACCGACAATGCACTTGTGGGAAAAGCTCATAGGGATCCTTTGATGTTTCTTCTGGACGGAGCTCTTTGAAAGGACTTACTATTAAATATATTTGATCAATCTCTTCCTTTGATCTGAAAATATCATCAATTTGCCCAAACTGGCTATCTTTTCCATAGTAGAATTCAATTGTTGAATTAGCAATGTGTCGATGGTAACTAGTAAACCTCATTCCATGTATCAATATGCTTGCTAAATTTTCAACTACCCGATCCCCACTTTTCTCCGATGGTGTCAAAGCCCGTCTTGAAGTTTCTTTTCCCATTTGTGCCCTTACCAATTTAGTAAATAATGCCATACTTAGATGGATCCATTTGTTTTGTTTATCGAGATCAATATGGATTTTTTTAGTCTCACATTGATCATTATCTTCAGCTTCACCAAGATCTAATACCATAGACTTCCGATACCAATGTTTGAGCATTGTTAGCGGTATCTCTCCTGTGGTAAATATTAATAAATTAGCACAGCTGAGTTTTTAAATCATTGCTTACAAACATTACATACGTGGATGGTGATTGTTTGGAATTTCAGATAATATATGATTCACCCGCTCTCCAGACCAAGTAGCTGTACCTGATGGTGGACCAAGACGCTTTATCATTTCAGGATAATGTTGAGTGATATGCAGATTTGGCTTTGCATTAATATTCTTTTAACCCTCTTCAAGGCACTCACGATACTCTAACAGAAATTGATCTAGATCTTTAAGCTCATTAGTCTGTATATTTTTTAATGTCAAAAAATTGGTGATCAAGCATAATGTTACAAGTGACTTGAGAAGATAATATTCTCTTGGTTTATCAGCTGAGGAAGCTGAAGATTCATATTCTTTAAATTTTTCAAACCAAAGGGGTATAAGTGACAAAGGGAAGTAGAGAGTATACAGCATGTGCCATTCTGCTGCCTTGAGGGATCCTGCCTTTTTAGATACTACTGATTTTGGAACTCGTGTTAGCCAGGAAGGTCTTCTTACTTTATCAATCATCTTCCATACAACCTGTAGCTCTGCTGCTGTGATTTGTGGATTACTACTACCTTCATTTTCTTTCTCCTCACCTTACCTTTTATTTTCTTCATCTCTAGCTGTCTCATTTGATGAGTGAGATCCTTCACTCTGTGATATGCTAATGCTTCTTTGCCTTAAGTTATACAATGAATTCCTACTTTCACTGCTGTGAGACTGTATTGAGGCCAAATCGCTATATGGAGGAATAAATTTGGAGCTGGATGACCTACTCTGGCTTCTTGATCGATTTGTTCCCAATCCTTCATTATCTAGTCCATGATGACTTGATGAATGTCTTGAACTCGTACGTCTTTGCCGCTTGTGCTGTCTCGTGTGTCCTGTATCATCATCATCATTATTTGTGGTGCTTAAGCTACTTCTACGTTTTTTCGAATGTTTGTGCAGTGAAGTATCAGAAAAGAAATCATCATCTTCTTCTCTTACATGCCAATTTTTATCCTTTTCCAGCTTTCTTTCTAGATCTTTTGCTGCATTTTGGATTTGAAAATAGCTTAGACTGTGATCTTTTAGTTTGCCAAGCATATGTGAATGCATAACATCAATTGAGAAATATTCAGTTGGAAGCCAATATTCAAGGTTATTCAGCTCACTCCATCGTACCCCATGATTTTGAACAATTGATACATGCTCCCAATGTGACTTAGAATTTTTCCACTTTGTTTCCCAGCACATATGATCCTCATGATTCCGTAATGAAAAATTTCCCACATTCTTTTCACTAATTTCATCTTTAGAGATATTACAGAAAGAGCAGAACATTTTTGCAGAGTGACTCGAAAAGCCAGCCAATTTTTGTATTGCAGGAATGTCACCTATCAAAGAGAACAATGCAACTCTTAATTTCCGGCCTCGTGGATAAAGATGTGTCTTTTCAATCAATATACCATCCCATAGAGTTTGTAGATCATTAACCAGTGGTTTTAGAAGGTGATTAAGATGTTCACTTGTGGGTTCTGTTGGTCCAGGTATAATAGCATACAAAAAAAGATTTTCCATTTTGTATCTATCTTCTTGAGGTAGGTTCATACACACCATCATAATATTGCCTACAGACTTCTGATGACCTCCAATCCTATTGCCACCAGGCCTAAACCAGTCGACATATAAAGTAAACATTAAGTTGCCTGAAGTTATCGTATATTAATCATCATTGCTATCCAGAGCTGGAGTGGTTATGGGAAAGTTTTTCCAAATTGAACCATCACAAACATCCTTCATCAAATCACACTCTACACGCTCTGCCACAGGGGTTTTCTTCTCAATCAGAAGCTCAAATTTGAACAGTTTGATCTTTTCCTTAAGCCAGTCGATAAAAGAATGGTGATGAAATGTTTTAAGAGATAAGTATTTTACATGTTCTTGATGTTCCTCCATCAAATACAGCCTTTCATCACATTTAACTGCAATTTGTCCTGCTCCAAACATTTTTAAATAGCGCTTTGATGATAAAAGAAACGGTTGATTTCAACATAGTATAGATAGTTGAGATTCAGAGTTATACTCATAAAGAGCAAAGCATTTAGGACAGCATGTTTTAGTGAAAAATGATTGATTGAGCTTTAATCAACTAAAAACTGTATCTATCGAGCGTGGGACCAGGCGGACAATGCTATCAGAATCAAGTATTCCACTATCACCTAGGAGTTTGAGCTTCTTAATTTCTTCATCCAAAAATTGAGTACAACCTTCTTTGCTCAAATGATGAATAAGAGAAAGCTTTGCTGCCTGCCACATAATTATTTGGCTATACCGTTCCCCAAGATTTGATTTTCTAGAGACTGTTGAAGATACTTCTGCCCCTATGTAATAAATCATTGAAACATCATAAAGACTTTTATTCTCACATTGAACTATAGATATACAGCTTACTTTTTCTGTGGAGCTGGAACTTCCAATGTTAAGTGGATTGTTGGAAGAAATAACCATCTGGGCCTTCCTATTTCTTTCCTCTTGATGTTTTGCATAAGAATTAGAGCTTTTGAAAGCCATACCAACTTCAAAGGACCCAGAAGAAGTTTGATACTTTCTATTGACACATCCAAGATCTTGACATTGACATACATGAAAAAATGGAGGCATTGTAATTGTGATAATTGTAGGAATAAGTTAGCTATTCGAAGTTACCGATTGAAGGTATTCCTTTTTTTGAAAGGAACTAGCTAATATAAGCTACATTTTTTTATCAAAAGAATATGATGGAATATGTGTTGAAATTATTTAAGCTTAAATGTTTAATTTTTAATCAGATAAATTATATATTAATTAAAAGTCATGCATTCTACTTTATTTGTATTCTGTATACTCTCTGCATTTGTACAACAATGCATGCATGTTTATCAGAATATTTTCTATCAAAGAAAAAATTCTGTTGTACGCACAAGCATCTTAATTATTTTTCTATCAAATGCCTTCTGAGTTTTATCTAACTACCCTATAATTATTTGATTTTGATAAAAATTCTTAGTTATGGACTATAAGAAAAGTAATCCATATTTTTAACATAATTATTTAAAAAATTACCCCAAAAATCAAAGTTAAACCCAAAAATAAGGTTAATATTTTGTAAAAAACAATCACAAACATATTTCTTTCATTTTGAAAATTGGTCTGTACTAGGTAGAATTTTCTATAAAGAAAAAATCAAAAATACTCAAATAATAGATGCTACAAAAGTGTAAACCTTAAAGAATTACATAAAAGCTGAAACCTTGTATAACTTTTCATACATAAATGTGATGAAGTGACACTCTAGTCTATTTATTTAGGTTGAAAAAAAATTACTCAATAGAATATGTATTACTATCATATTGGACCAAAAATAATTTTTTGGTAATCAAAAAATGAACATAGCCTCACATTTAACAAATTATTTTTGTGGAAGAATTTTTTGAAAAGAAAAAAAAATCCGTTTCTTAAATGAGTCTGCTTTTATCACATAATCATTCTCTTTATTCTATACCATTCCTTTTGAGTTCAAGTTGCATATAAAAATATAATTTATGCATATTATAATTCCATAAAGTTGAAATATTTCTTATTCTTAATTTTTGTGATATTTCTCCTTAAATCAACTTTGATCATAAAGTTTTGGAGCTCAACAATTTATCCTTCCTCTTTGTTTAATTTAATTGAACAATTTCTTAATCTAATTATTTATGAACACTAGTAGCTCTTACTTTCCTCATGGAAACCTGCCCACAAACACAAGAACACTTAATAGAATTTTTAATGAGACTTTTCCTCCATTCAATTCTCACTTTTGTAGATCTATACACAATTTTTGTCGTTCACTTTTGGATATGTCACCAGAATCAAATGGATGGAAACAAAACTCTACTGAAGAGAAATTAGACAGATTTTCATCATTCGACATGAATTCTTGCAACATTGCCTTTGAACTACCTCATCCAGAATCAAATTCAGCGGTTTCGGAAAAGTTTCCACCAATTTTCTGTGAATCTTTTATTGAGCACCTTTGCATGTGTGGTTTCCCAGGATCAAATTTTGCTTGGAACCTAGATTGGTTTGACAAATGGAACCAGGTCTTGGCCAATATTCTCATTAAACACTGGGACAATTCCTTAAAAACCAATAATTTGATTGCATACCAATTGACTCAACTCAAATTAGCTTCTCAAATCAAATAGGAGTTCTTCACCGTTGGTTTTTAGGTCATGCTGATAGATTAAGACTTGGGAAGGATTCTCATAGCTCTCAAGCATAAATATAGAATAAAAAAAAAGTATGAAAATCCCTTTTTTTTCAACCGTTTTTATTTATGACCTTTATTTCGAATAACAAAGATTCTTAGAATTCAGTTAACCAAACTAAACTTCTTAAACAACTTCCACATTGTGAAACTTATCACAACCTTTTCACAAACATCAAGTGTTGTTCAGACACCGAAATTGATAATGATGGATCGTTAAGACGTATCTTAATGCAATGGAGGTCTGAAGATTTTTCTAAAGTTGCACAATATCTTGACCAACAACACTTTGATATTCGAGATAATTCAACCTAGTCTGGAAGTGTGCTAAAGGACTTGGCCTTGTACAAAAGAATCAGTTTGGTTTCAACATTATCACCTAACCTTAATCCTTCTCATGTCCCCCGGGGTTTGCCAAATGACTGTTATTCTCCCTTATATCTTGCATCTCTAAATCCTCAACAACTCAGACTCTTAAATCCTCAAAATCCCATAAATTTACCTGCTCTCCTTGAAATTCTTTCTTCCTCTAATGTGAGTGATTGACAAACTCCCTTAATAATAGGTTTGCACACTCATACTCCTCATTTCCACTGTTTGGGACACTTAGCCTTGAAAACAAAAACATAATTTTAATGATTACTATTATCATTAAAATTTATAGAAATGAAATTTGGCTTACATTGTTAGCTCCATTTTTTTCCTTTGAATCTTATACATGCTGAATTCTATACTTCCTTGTACAAAATAATTCAAAACATTTACTTCATTTTGCTGCCCCATTCTATACAGCCGATCAACAGCCTGTTGCTCAACTGCTGGATTCCAATTTGGCTCCTATTTCAACATTGAACATATAAAAAATTTAATATTTTTGTTCTTAATATGAAATAAAAGACATTGAGCTCACCATTATATATACATTTTGAGCACACCTGAGATCTATACCCACTCCTGCAGCCTGAATCGTTCCAACCAAAACTTGGCAATTTTTATTAAAATGGAATTCATGCATATTTTTGTCTCGCTTTGTCCTGCTGAGTTCACCCGTAAGCTGGGTATACCTAATATTGTGGTCATCTAAAGCCATTTTTATTCTATTTTGAAATATTAGAAAATTGTTTTTAATAAGCCAACACAATTTTGAAAAACAATTCATTATAGAATCACTTACATCTGCAAAAAGTCTGCAAAGTTGGAGAATATAACAGCTTTTGGAAAATTTATACCCCTTTCACCAAACAAAAAGTTTTTTAAGTGGCCTATAAGATGACAAATCTTTGCGGAATGCTGCCAGGTGAAATCAAAAGTTGGAGTTTCATCCAGATTTTTGTAGATTGCATGGTTGCAGAATTATCTTAAAATCATCAGCTCTCTTAGAAACTCAGATGAGTCCCAAGGGAAGTCAGTGCTTCTGGAGGGCCCATATCGCTCAGTGAATCCTTCTTGAAGCACATCAAGTTTAGACCTCCATGGATCTGCTAATTGAACCGATATCCCCCTTTGAATCTTTTTTGGAAGAGACAAAATTGCATCCTTTGTTCTACGTAGGCTTATGACTTTCATTAAGTGATTGATTGATTTAATAGAATTAGCCTTTCCTTTTTGAAAACCTGGAAAAAGGAAATTCTTCCATAACCAGTCTTCTTGCCACTTTTCGATTCTAAGAAAAAATATGAGACTTTGAAGGTCAGTGGGCCTGTTCTGAAGTGGAGTTCAAGTCAAGCATAGTCGGTGTTGGGATTCCAAGTCAAATATTGTTTGAGCCCTCTGCGAGTGAGGATTTTTAATGTAACTAAAAGAATATTTATAAAAATTGATTATAAAAATTAAGTTTTAAGTTTTAGATATAGAAATGGGCACTAACTGAGCTTCATCTAAAACAACTCTATGCCAAAAGAGCATTTGAGTCACCGGTATCTTTTTTTGGCTTTGATTTTTTGACATCGTTGGGCTAGCTATTTCATAGGTCGTTAAAACAATAGCAGTGTCCTGTAGCTCATTGACATTAGTACTTTGACAATCCTTCCCATAAAGAACCTTGAAAGGAAGCGCATTATCTTCAAAGTGCACACTTATTTCATTGATCCAATTTGATAGTGTTGCCAGGGGGCATATAATCAGTGTGGCTGAACTCCGATTAATACCTTCTTGGGTTTCTGATACCTGGAATTGTCTTGCTTCACCTTGAGTTGCACTTATAAGAGAAAGAGTTGAAAGTGTCTTTCCCAAACCCATATCATCAGCAAGTATTGACCCGTTTCCTTCAGGCGTTAATTGATTGTTAGGAAACTGATCTTTATAGTCATTGAATCCAGTTCTAAGCCAATGGTTGTCCTGGTGCCTCCACATGATATCCAACTTTTCCTTTAACATTCGTTCATTGTCAATCATAAAATTTATTGCTTGAAGTTGATGTGTTTTGAGAACTGTTTTGATTCCTCAGATAAGTTGATCAGCTTTCCAATCTTGAGTACTCTGAGATATTTGGAAAGAGCCTTCAAAAATTACATGCGGGATATTAAAAAAGATAGTGGATTCGTAGTTCAGGATTGGACATAAATCGATTTGAGCAGAAGAAAATGCTTCTTTAGCAAGACTGATTAGTGTACTTGAAGAAAAGAGGCATCCCCAAAGTTGATACTGATTACCAAAAACTGGAACCAAGTAAGCATGAAAATAGAAAGGCTTCATAGGATTCAAGGCACTTCTTTGGTTTAAATGGTGAGATCCAGAGCCAATGTCACCCAATAGTGGTCCAATGTGCTGACTCTGCACTTGAGAAAGATTACCGACAAGGGTTGGTTTTCTTTCTTCAAATAGTCCAAAAATATGAACATTCGAATGGCCTCGCTGTAAAATTGTGGGGGTCAGTGAGTTTTGAAATCTTGAAATTACATTCATATAAATTTGATCGATTGTTATTGAGAACTGTCCAACACATCTGAGACTTGACATATTAAGTAAGAATAGTATCTGAAGATAGTGGTTGTTAAAAGATGAATTGAAGCAAAAAATGAATAATCAGTTTTGAATAAAACAACAAAATAACTTTTTAGCATATGCTATGCTAAGCTCATAATTCTTTCACATGTATTATTATTATCTTTTTAATAAATATTGGAAGTAAATCAATGATAACTGAAATGAATAATATGGCTTAAAAATAAATCTTGAGCCTATAGAGTAAATTTTGGTTTGTGGAGGAAGAAAAATTTTCTCAATAAAAATGTGCTTTATTGTTACATTATAATCACAAAATAGAATAATCTCACTCTAATTACACTTATTTATGTTTCTGTCTAATAGTAAAATGCTTTAGATGTCAGTTAAAAATCCAAATTGAAACTACTGCCTAGAACGATGTCTTGATACTAACATACTTTTTGTAAGTCTTTGGACAGACACTTATGGTGATCTCAATAATATTAAAATTGATTTGAATTGTATGTTTTATCAAATATCTATGTAGTCTAGTGTAATAATTGAGATACTACAGTTTAACCTTCTGTTACCAACTTGGCAAGAAAATATATGTAGATATTCTTAGAATGAATATCAAATTTTGCTTTCCACAAGATGGGAAAGTGAATATTATGATATGTTAAGTGATATGTTCAAGCTTTGCTCAATCTGTGCTCAGCTCAAAATCAAAGTAATCACCAAGCTCCAAGAAACCTGTGATTGAGTTTGGTTGAACCTAGGTCTAACTGATTACCAAATCTTTGTCCAATTAATTTAAATCTGGTTTCACAATGAGCTCCCAAAAGCCTTCCAACAGCTTTCCAACCACTTCCCAACATTTTTAAATGAGGGGTATTGCTAGCAATACCCCCCCAAATTTTCTGTTGTGATATGCTCTTATTGATAAGCACATACGTTCTGGGAAATTTAGCAGTAATTCTGTTAAAGCATGTCTGCTGGGTTTCCACGAGGAACATAAGTCTTATCGGCTACTAAATCTAGAAACCAATAAGCCTTTTTACTCACATAACTTAATTTTTAATGAAGAGATATATTCATTTTCGGAACCAGCAAATCAAAAAATTACTTGGCCAAATCTGTTTGTGGATGATGAATCAAATACTGCTGCTCCAACACAACCTGTTAATGAACGCGCTGACGAACTGAATTCTCCAGACGACACACTAGATGACACACAAGGAGAATCAACTATAAATGATCCTGATCCCACAGAACCAGATCCCAGCCCACAGAGACAGCCATCAAGATTCTGGGAACATAGATTAACTAGCAACATAGCTCCCCAGAATATTTCTTCCGACATTGATCCATTAAACATCATTGAAGGGAGGCGCACTAGATCAGGAAGAATTAACAACATCAATCCTCCTGATCTCCTGGATGAGAATGCGCTCAATGCTATGATTCCCATATCTGAAACATTTTTGACTCCATCTAGCTATGAGCAGGCACTCCACGGTGAGAACAGCAATGATTGGAAAATGGCCATTGATAACAAATTAAACTCACTCAAAAACAAATAATTATGGGAAGTGATCAAGTGCCCAGAAAATGCTAGACCAATAGGAAGTACGTGGGTCTTCAAAATTAAACTGAATCATAAGAATGAAATCAGCAAATTTAAGGCTTGTTTATGCGCGCAAGGTTTTTCTCAAAAATTTGGGATCGATTATACAGAAACTTTTGCACCTACAGGCAGACTCACAACACTGCGCACGTTACTGGCAATGACAGTAACTGAGAAGTGGGATTTCCATCAAATAGACGCAAAGTCCACCTTTTGCAATGGAATTACAGACAATATCATCTATATGAGAATGCCGAAAGGAGTAACAGCCCCCAAAAACATCAGCAACCCTGTTTTACGTCTCAAGAAGTCACTCTATGGCCTCAAAAAGGCCTCGCGATTCTAATACCAATTGGTAAAATCATTTTTCATCAATAACAATTTTACATGCAGCACAGTGGATCCGGCTCTTTTTATCCACAAAGACGCAAGCAGACCTTGTTTTGTTCATGTCCACATGGAAGATTTCTCAATATTTGGCAAGGAAATACAATGGTTCAAGGAATTGATATCAAAAAATTTTGAAATGGAAGACTTGGGAAATTCCCAGATGATCTTAGGCATCAAGATAATCAGAGAAAATCAGTCAATTACGCTGACACAGTCAAATGAAATTGAAGCCATTTTAAATCTTTACAAAATGAACAACTGCAAGTCCATATCTACTCCAATGGAACCAAATTCCCAACTTGTTCGTGCCACTGAAGACGACCATAAAAAATTCTTGAACTCAAATAACAATTACAGATCCACTGTAGGACATCTCAACTACTTGGTCCAATGCACAAGACCGGATTTAGCTTTTGCGTGGAGTCAGATCTCTCGATTCTTAAATAAACCGGGAATGAAACATTGGGACGCCTTTATCCATGTACTCAGATATTTACAGGGAACTAGACACATTGGAATCCTCTTTAAGCCCACATCACCCAGTCGTGAACCATTGAAGGGTTACTATGATGCCGACCATGGATTGTGCACTGAAACCAGACGCTCCACTACTGGTTATGTCTTCACACTTAACAACTTCACAGTAAGCTGGAGGAAAAAGAAACAAACAACCGTTTCCATTAGTACCTCTGATTCAGAAGCCAAAGCTGTGGTGGAGGCTGGGCAAGAGGCTATATGGATGACACACCTCCTGGATGACATCAATCTACCAAGATACCAGTGCAAGACCCCTGTCAAAATCTACAATGACAACCAAGGATGCATTGCACTAACGAAGAATCCCCTTTACCATGCCCGAACAAAGCACCTTGACATTTTGCTACATTGGATTTGTGAACAAGTCAACAACCAAATCTTTGAAGTTCCTTACACACCAACAGATCAAATGCCGGCAGACATGCTGACAAAAGCTTTAAACAGGGTTAAACTGAAAACTCATCTCTCAAAATTGCAACTTCATGACAAGTTACTCAACAAGGGGGGGTGTCAGATTTTCAAACCGATGCTTCCTAACTCGACATGAACACCCTTGTTATCTTATAATCTATTTACATACTTATACCTAGAACAGTGTAGTGATAATGTATTTGTGATAGTATTAGATAGTTTAAGCATAGGTTAATGATAGCGATAGTTATATATAAAACAGTAAACGATTCTTTTATTCTCCATTGATTTCTATCACTATTTATTAATCAATCAACTTATCAAATTCATTTTCCACACCCACAATACCGATACATCTCATTACACTTGTACTTAGGTATTTGTTTTGCTTTTTCTCTAATTCACATAGTCTTATTTTTTCCTTTCCTTACTTTTAGGTTGGCCCATTGAGGATTTCCAACAAGTAAATATTTTTGTAACTAACCAAAAATCGATATTATTATCTTAAAGGTTAGAAAAGCTCCATTCTGATGTACTTAATTTTTCAATTGATTTCTATCACTATTTATTAATCAATCATCTTATCAAATTCATTTTCCACACCAACAATACCGATACATCTCATTACACTCGTACTTAGGTATTTGTTTTGCTTTTTCTCTAATTCACATAGTCTTATTTTTTCCTTTCCTTACTTTTAGGTTGGCCCATTGAGCATTGCCAACAAGTAATGATTTTTGTAACTAACCAAAAATCGATATTATTATCTTAAAGGTTAGAAAAGCTCCATTCTGATGTACTTAATTTTTCAATTGATTTCTATCACTATTTATTAATCAATCATCTTATCAAATTCATTTTCCACACCCACAATACCGATACATCTCATTACACTCGTACTTAGGTTGGCCCATTGAGCATTGCCAACAAGTAACGATTTTTGTAACTAACCAAAAATTGATATTATTATCTTAAAGGTTGGCCCATTGAGCATTTCCAACAAGTAACGATTTTTGTAACTAACCAAAAATTGATATTATTATCTTAAAGTCCTCATTGTAGCACTAGGGTGATCAGCCCTCATTACTCTAAAAAATACAGACTCTCAATAGAGCCTGATCCACACTCTAGAAAACCAGAGGCAGCACCCACTTCCTTCCTTCTCCTGCAGCAGTCCATGCACTGGCACATTGAAGATAAACCAGGCCTGGTCTCCCAACCATCCTCTCCAGGGGATGATAACCTCATGTGAAGCCTCCTTTCATCTTCACCAGTCAACTCCAAACTGATTCCCAAAACAAATTGATAACCAATTCTTGCCTGAAATCCATCAAGAATGGCCCACCCAAAACTGCTTTTACATTACCTTTAGCAATGTAAAAATGAACCTTCCCTGAGGCTCCGCCAACATCTAACTTCACAAACTCTGAAGTTCCAACCAATTCAGTGACATGACCACCGATCCCTCTCAAATTTCCACCAATACCAGTTTTGATGGGGAGGCCCATATGAGTTGCCTCAAACAAAGAAATCAGGTTTATCTGAGAACCTGAACCCACCAATGCCCTTGCCTCCCTGCCATTCAGAGTGACATTGACATATCCCAGAGGAGCAGAAAAATGAGTTTCCAACCCCTCACCAAACTTTTCAGCAGAATCATAAATGTATTCTACCTCCCCAGAAGAAACTCTTCTCCTGGTCAACAACTTTTTCTGTCTATCAGCCAACCCTGGACTGATAGCATACAACTCCCCATAAGATAGGGAAACCTGACCCTGATTCATCCTTTCCAGGACAGAGTCCATAAAATTAACTTGACCAGAAACTACTGGCCTCTCAAAGTGAGCCCTTGGCTTCACCACCTTGGTCCTAGAAGCTTCTTGAGGACCAGCACTACCAACAGGTTTACCATTAAAAGGAACCAAACAAGATCCCTCACCAGAACCTCTAACTCCAACAGGCTTTGGAAATGAAGCCAAAGCGACATCCTCCTCAGAGTCAGAATCTACCTCCATTGGCATTGGCTCACCATTCATGTCCAATGCGCCAAAACTAGGGGGGCCCATGTCAGCCATACCCTTCTGCATCTTGTACAGCTCCTCTTTTCTGTACCTCTTCCTAGCTGCACTCAGCTTAGGATCCACCTTTGAAGCATTTGGCTTTGGTTGGGCCTGAGAACTGCTCTTAGGCCTTCCCACCTTCCCTGCTTCCACATCATAAACACCAGCCAAGCATTCACCACTTGACTTCCCACCACAAGAATACAACTCCAAACCACCAAAGGAAGTAGAAAAAGAGACCTTATTGACCTCCTTCCCCTTTCCCTTGGTATCCTCATCCTCCTTACCAGAAGACCTCCCTTGATCAGGAATCTCCTCAAACCTTGGCCTCCTTTGATTGAGACCTCCCCTTCTCCTAACCAAATCAACAGGATCCTGCCCTTCACTGGGCTTAACAAAAGAACCATCAGGGAACTTGAAAACCCTGCCATCAAATTCCACCTTTCCTTCAGACACATCCTTGTTCAATGCCCAACAATCATTGGACCTGTGCCCCCTACTGCTGAAATAAGAGCAGACCCAGGGATCACTCCTACCAGCCCTCCTATCAAAATCTCTAGGCTGAGAAGGTGACTTATTGACCTTCTTAGCCTTCTGAAAAAAAATATGCAGCTGCTTTGTAAGATCAGCCAACTGCTCCACCATTGGGTCCCTCTCCTGTTTGGGAGCCTGCACCAAATTCTTCTCCTCCTTCTTCTTCCTAACTTCCTCTTCAGCCAAAGCCTCACTGTTTTTGCTGACATAATTGGCACACCCCTCCTGATAGGTGTCCACAGCCAATAACTTCAAATGGGCCTCAACAGCCTCCTTCACCTTATCCAAGCCAGGCAACTTCTGGTCCCCATTAGAAAGAGTCTTCATCAATTCCTTTCTTGACAACTCCTTCAACACATCCATCCTGACATCTCTAGCCAGGGCAGACCAAAAAACATCCTTGGCAGCATTTTCATGTGCCAGCTCCTCCACTTCCACCAAATATTCCACCACAGGATCAAACTGTAGCAGAAGCTTTCTGTAACTATGTAAGTTACCAACACCACCATAAGATTGCCATTCACTGACAACCTTGTTCAGATCCACCATAGTGAACCTGACACCCCATCTATCCACCATCTCCCTACACAACAATTTCCAATCCCTCTTCTTGTAGTCAGACATGGCCACAATCTCCTTCTCCACTGCCCTATCACCAATGAAGAAGATAATCTGCTTCACCATGTCCAGGTAGGAAGCACCATCCACACCAGCAGCAGTTTCATACTTCTCCAGAAACCACTTGACATTCTCCCCATTAAACTTGGTACCATCCCAAGTTTTAATCCTCACCCACTCCTTAACCATCACAGCAGGAGGACCATCCCCCCCACTGACAGTCACCACTGGAATAGATGAACCAGAAGCCATTCCTCCAGACCAAATCACCAAAAAGAGCCAACCAAAGAAAACAGAAATTCCAAAGAACTAGCAAGTTCTACCCCACGTTGGGCGCCAGAAATGTAGACAATCCTATAGTACTAGCTATAGGCCTTGACCAATGGAGTTGGAGAAAACCAGAGAGAAAATCCCCTGTCCCTTTAGAAAAATAGAGTGAGATTTACTTGTTAAAGTAAGTTGGTTCCTGTTTTGCTAAAGCCCCTTTTCAACACACTTGACTGCTTGATGAGCCAAGAAAGTAGTCCCCAGACAGACTACCAGACCAAAGAACTGAAATGTAGAACAATGTCCACACCAGAGACAGCAAAGATACTTGATGTAGGCTGAAAATCCACACCAGAGACAGCAATAATACTTGCTATAGCTTGCAAGACTATAACAGAGAAAACAGTTGCCAAAGTTAAGTTAAATGAAGAACTCACTTGCAACAAACACAGCCAAATTGTGGCCAAAAAACAGTGAAAACTGAGTGAGGAACAAGGATATCACCTCCGGATGGTTGTATGATAATTAAGGTTGCCCCAAACTGTCTTATTCACTATTTACACACAGACCACTATCTAAGAGCCCATGCGCACCCACCAAATTGAATAAAAACCCTCCTGAAGAACTCCCCAACCTCCTAAAACAGAGGCGGGTGGGCTGCCCGATGTCGGAGGTGTACCTGAAGCGGCCCGGCCTCCCTGAAGCCAGAAAACCAATAAAAACCAACTAATCTACTTAGAAGAATTAGCTACAACTACTAAAACCTTTAAAACACGGAATTTCACTATAACAACATTGTGACATGAAATATAGAGAAAAATTAGCTCTATCCAATGGTACTAAGCACTTAACCCTAAGACTTAAGGTTAGCCCATAAAACACAAAAAACAAAATCAAACAGCTATCTTTTATAAATGAAAAATGAGGAAATGACCCCTTAAAACTTAGAATATGAAAAATGTCTTCAAGACATAAAATATAGAGAAAAACTGGGGCTATCCAATGATAGTACCCACATACCGGCAGACCCAATATCCATGGAATAAAACCAGAAAAATACCCAATTCCTTAACAGATGTCAATTAAGACATGCACAAACAGTGCCAAATCATGCAACAAAGGCCCCTGCCAATGTTGGAAGACCACAACGTCCCCAAAAATAAATTTAATTATCACCCTGTCTAATCAAGAGTATGGATTGAACATGCTATAGATATTTTAAAGGGACAATTTTCTAGTCTTTGGGAGCTCAGAATCCAATTTAAAAAAAAATTGGAGTTCAAATCTGCAAATCATTGGATCATGACTTGTGTTATACTCCACAATATCCTAGCTGATTAAAAGGATGAGTGGAATAATATTTATGAGGAAGAGGATCCTGAACCAGGACTGAATCTCTCCTCCCTGAATCACAAAACATTCAATCAACTGGCATATGCTCTGTCATTATGCCTATTACTCTCCAAAATTTCTCTTCACCACTCTTTTAAATTATTTTTTCATACTCTCCCAATTTTCAACTTCCTTGTTATTTTCATTTGTGTTATTTTTATGTTCCATGTTTTATTCACTTTGATAAAGTAACTTTACATCTTTAGTATCCTTTTAAAATGCTAATATATGTATAAAACTACTTTGTAGTTAATTTTTTCACCCTATATATTTCATGTTTCAGCTAATATTTTATGGCAGTGAACTCTGTTCTTTGCTCAAAGAACACAGCCTATCCTCTTATTTTCTGAAGTTAATTTTTTCACGTTATATATTTCATGTTTAAGCTAATATTTTATGGCAGTGAACTCTGTTCTTTGCCAAAAGAACAGAGTCCATCCTCCTATTTTCTGAAGTTAATTTTTTCACCTTATATATTTCATGTTTCTGCTAATATTTTATGGCAGTGAACTCTGTTCTTTACCCATAGAACACAGTCCATCCTCTTTTTTTCTGATATTAATTTTTTCACCTGATATATTTCAATTTTAAGCTAATATTTTATGGCAATGAACTCTGTTCTTTTCCCAAAAAAACATAGTGCATCCTCTTATTTTTAGAAGTTAATTTTTTTCATCTTATATATTTCATGTTTCAGCTAATAATTTATGGAAGTGAACTCTGTTCTTCACCCAAATAATAGAGTTCATCCTCATACTTTCACATTCCGGTTGCACCAATCCTCATCCCTTTCAGTTCTATCGACACATGCTTGTCTTCCCTTGCCACCCCTTTTGCTTACCTCCCAGACCCATTGTATTCCATCCTCTTTTGATCCCCATATCACCCCTCCCAACCTCTCCCTGTCCCTTTTCTTAATTCCAAATGCCTTGGAAACCCTTAATCTACCCTTCTAACTCTTTCTCAACCTTTTTTCTACCTCACATATACTTCCTCACCCCTCTCTCCAGCCTTCCCAACCCTTGTAGCCCCATTCCTCACCTTTACATTGCCTCCACAATCCTTGAACCATAATATCCATTACATCAAGATAGATTACTATTTTTATATAATGGTGTGTCTGGCCTTAGGTCATTCTAATGGCTATTATATAAAATAGGAAAAATTCATTGGGACTTGTAAAAATAATTGGTTGTAGAAATTTTCAATTTTCAATTTTTTTTTATTTGATTTCTTTGATTCAATAAATTGTAGGGGAGAATTGCCAAATTTTCATATCAGACTTTAAAAAAAAACTTGACTTGAAAATTTGATAATAACATTTCTTAATTCAATAAAATAAAGAGGTGGGTATTGCCAAATTCTCCCATCAGACTTTAAAAAAAAAGTTTGACTTGAAAATTTGGTGATACCCTTCCCTTAATTCAATAAAGTAAAGGGGGGATATTGCCAAATTTTCAAATATGACATGTGAAATTGATGACTTAGAAAAATTATGGTGATACCAACCCCTTGCTTCAATAAAATTTAGGGGAGGGTATTGCCGAATTTTCATATGAGACTTACAAAAAAATTTTTATATAAGACTTGCCAAATTCTTTACTTGAAAGAATTTTGGTGATACCTGCCCCTTAGTTTAATCAAATGCAGGGGTGCAATTGGGAAAATTTCAAATGTTACTTGAAAATTTTAACTAAAAAAGAATTTTTAACATTAAAAGTTCTTGAATTTTATTTAAAAGGGAATTTATAATATTAAAATATGAAAATTCAACTAATGATTGATAGAGTAAAAAAATAAAGGAAGTGAAGAAAAAAAATTATGTACAATAAATTATGAACAGTTGAAGTGTGAGAGAAAAAACAAACTAGTCATCAAAAAATTTCTTTAAACGTTCAATTTCCTTTACAGATTTTTTAGCTTTAACACATTCTTTCAAGAAATCTTTCTTTTTGAAATTTTATTCACAATAAAGCTTATATTTCATCTGTTTCATAAGGTTTAGATTCTCAAGTGTTTTCTCCTCTTTCTTTTATTTTAAATACCTAGAGATAAATTGAATTTCTTCTCCTCCAAGTCTTGTTTCCTATCATCCTTCCGTAAAGAGAGCTTGTACTACCTTTCCTCCAAGATTTGTGTCCTACCATCCTTCCATGATGATATTTCAAATTTCTTCTTTTCCAAATCATGTACCCTGTCATCCCTTCTTAAAGAGAGCTTGTATTTTTTTTCAAACTTTAAAGTCTCTTTTGAAACCTCCACTTATTCCAGAGTGATTAGAAATATTAACAAAGAGTAAAAGAAAATAAGAGTAAAGTATTAAGAGGTTTGGTATCACTTACCAGCATCATGTTTCTCCAAAAATTCTTTTATAGAAGAAAAAGTGGTTTGAGATGAAGTATCACTTTTTCTTTTTCTTTGAGAGTAAAAATTCAGACTCCTTAAAGCCCTTCTCTTTTTGTTAAAGGTCACATTTTCCTCCTCTTCATTTTTGCTGGCTTTAGACTCAGTTGATTGTGGCTCCTGTGTTAGTTCTTCAGCCTATTTATAAAATATAAAATATAAATAAAAAAAGAAATGGTAAGATAAAAGAAAAAAAACATACTTGAGTTAGATCAGGTTGGTTTATATCACCATAAGAATCTATTGAAAAGATATCTTTATTTGGGGAAGTTAAATGAGGGGAGGCTTGAGTTGTCGAAAAGTAAGGAAAAAGATTTCTTTCAAAATGATGTTCAGAGATGGCATCTTCACCATCCAACATTGTGTAGGATTAACATCATCTCGCTCTCCAAGAATAGAATTTATCTCTTTGAATTAGGGACATAAAGAATCAAGTTTATTATTGTAGGTAGACTCTTACAGTCACCTTGCTGCAAGCAGAATCCAAAGGAGTTGGATAAACTGTAGAAAACCCTGTCCTTCTAAGTAAAATAAGGGTTGTTCAAATAACTAAGCTCCCTAGTATACTTGAATTGATTTAAAATATAGATGAAACTCTGATTTTATGAACACTTATTGAGATTTTGAAGTAGAAGCTGTTGGAAAACAAATACTGATGACAACAATTAAGGTGTACCACTGAATGATCTGAAAAGATAGACTTATATATTTTTATAAATATTTTATTTTAATGAGTTAACAATAAAAATAAGTCCCTGAGATGGTGTCACATGCCATGTGACACTCAAGGCAAAATCAGCTCATTAAATCACTAATACAGAGGTCTAAATCCATACTTGAAGCACAGAAAATGATTCTACATGGTAACTGCAACTTTCCTTTGTGTACTCACTATTCAACCGCGCTAACCAAACTTTAAAATCTAAATTAGTCAATCTCTCAATAGTGTGCTTGGTCTTTTCTTTTCTAAGCAACACACAGCGCAATAGTTAATGCAATATTATTCTAAAAGGTTTATTAAGTATCTGTGGGTTATTAAAAGGGGTAGTGAGTATGGACTGGATGGTTAGTGGAGGATTAAAGGTTTAACAGATGAAGTGAGGAGGATCCAGGTGTAACGGGTGTATTTTCAGAGGTCTGTGGTGTGCGGAATGATGTATGGGTATGAGGTCAATGCAAGGAGAAGTAATGGATATAAAAGGGGTTGGATTTTAGTTCAATATTTCTTTAGAATTAAATTATAAAACATATATATAGTTAATAGTGATAAAGCTTCAGGTTAAATCATTATAATTGTACATTTCCTTATTTTTCTCAATAATCATTTCTAAAACTTAAATCTTTTATTATTGAGTTTCCAACCCTTTGTGAGATCTTAAGAATATTAATATTACCTTTAAATTATATTAGAATTCTTATCAAACATACCTCGAAGCAGTAGCTCTTCCTTTGAGTCATCTTCGAATCACTTCCTCAAACATTTCCTCTGTGCTTCAAAGAATTTTCTAAACTCCTCCCTCCATCTCACTTCCAGGAACACCTTTGACCATGTGCGCAGGTTGTCCGGTGACAGATGGAGAACTTTCCAATGATACCCTATATGTGATGAAAATATAATTGTTGTGTTGTATTTCAAAAGTGTTATAAAATATAAAAGTTTTAAGGGTATTATAATTTATTTAAATTTGTTGTTATATGTTAAAAATTGTTAATAATCAAAAAAGACTCTTATTATCAAAACCAATGTGAGAAAAACATGTAGAAGACTAAGATTACCCACTTTCTATCTTATTCTCCTACTCCAGACCTTTCCAACAATATCCTACATGCATAGGATTTACAATAAACTATTGATCTAGTAAGCATAATAAATTCCAACCAAATTTTTCCACAATAGCCAAATTTTTCGGCAGCCACCAATCTTTAATAAAGTGTCCAAACTTTGGTACAGTGATCAAACTTTAACCCAGTGACCTGACTTTCCCATTGTGAGAAAATTTTGCCACAATGAGCTCTTTTTTTCATAATGAGCTAATTTGGTGAGAGTGAGCTAATTTTGCCACCATGACCAAAATTTTCCACAATGACAGAATTTTTCCAGTATACTTTGCTTTTGCACCAGAAAATGACCAGAGAAAACCGGAGCACACGGGAGCACACCTGAGCACTGGAGCTCAGTGTCCATTCCATCAGCACACCATATCCACCAAAAATACTTTAAGTCACTAAATCAAGTAAAACACTAAGAAAACAGTCAAATATGATAAAAAATCATCAAGACATAAATGATAGAGAAAAAACTGGGCTATCCAATGATAATAATGGTCTTCTGAAATTCCAAATATCCAGCCTTATAATCCAGAAAATTGCTACTAATCTTCAAAAATAAACCTAAGTGGCATACCCAGATGTGGAATGCCACATCCTCTCTCCAATATGGAATGTCCTCATTCGTATTCAATTTTTAATCAATATAAATTTGTTTTCACCTATTTGTTGATAGTCTTTGATAATGATGTAGAAAAAAAAAAATCTTTTCTGAAATTTTACTATTGGTGATTTTCAATCGTTGTCCTTTTACTGGTCTTCTATAAATTTAATCTTTTTGTCTTCTTCTCTGGCTCTTGATATAAATCATAATAAAAAAATAATAATAATAAAAATAATTTTGTGATGATTACACTACTGAGAGCAAGGTTTAAATCCCTTCAGACTACCATATACCAGTCTTCCATCTATGTCACAGCATGAGAGAGTGGATCTCCCTAATGAGCCTAATACTTTTGATTCCATTCTCATAGACCCCCCCCCACTTAGCCGAATTCTATGATTCCAATCTCTCAATAAGGTCCTCCAAGCTTCACACCAAATAGCCTAACACTGAGGCTCTTAAAAAATCAGTAATAATCCAACTACCACTCTGACTCTAATTCCTTCATCACAATTTCATCCATTGATATTCAGCAAACTTTACAAAATACTTTATCCAGGCTTCCAATATTTAATTTTAAAATTTTAGACCATGTTAAAGTGCCATGAATTTCACCTAATTAAACCATTATGCCTACTTAGCATCATCACCTCCTAAAATTTTATCCTCCTAAAGCTTAACAGCACCTAAATCCAACAATGATTGAATATCCAGTTTAAAGTCTTGGTGGACAGTGATAAATTAAAAGATTGAATTGAGTTGACCAAATAGATTGACATTCCAGTTTTAAGTCTTGGTGGACCAAAAATTTAATCGATTGCCAGTCTATAGTCTTAGTGGACTAAAGATTGTTTATGTGAATGAATTCTTCCTAATTAATGCCTAGGCTTGACCAAAGATTGAATAATTAGTGTAATCCAGTTTAAAGTCTTGGTGGACCAAACTTCTGAGTGATAGAGAATCCAGTTTAAG